>CABHPR010136388.1:40376-57637 GCA_902168415.1 Peromyscus melanophrys
TGTGTGTGTGTGTGTGTGTGTGTGTGTGTGTGTGTGTGTGTGTGTTTGAAGCAGTGCACTGCCTAAAGTCAAGATTCTAAAGCCCAGATCTGAACCCTGGACTCGTGACTTCTGAGCTATGTCAGTTGAAGCAAGTGGCTGAACCTCCCTTGGCCTCATAGTTCACATATATAACAAGAAGATAGTTATAGTGGTTCTTGAAAGGCCGTGGTTGAGCTTGCATGAATTATGTGGTATGTGTCACTAGTGTCTATACACTGGATGCACTATGTGTTTCTTCAAATTGTTGTTCATTATAGTTCATATAGTTTTGAAACTTGAAGGCATGGGCCATCTGGAGAATAAGTCTTGCTTTTTAAAATGATAGAAACTGTACTGATTTCTGTTCCTACCAGATGTTCATCTGTGGACATGTCCCATCGACAGTAGAAAGCTGTAGTGAACTGCAAGGGGGACCTTTCTTCATCCTGATATATTTTGTGAGGATTGGTTAAAGAGGGCAACTTGCCCTTGAGCATCTACTTGGCTGGGAACCATCCCACCTGTTACTGCCCTTTCAACATTCCAGGGCAGTTTCTTTTCAGGTGTGTTCTTTCCCAAGGCGAAGTTTGGTATAACCATTCTAATCACACTAAGCTGGGGCTGGGTCTATGAATGGGATGTGCAGGCTGTAGGTCACTCATATTTTTTGAGCATCTACTGAATGTCAGCACTCTTGTGTGTCAGCACCATCACAGATAAAATGCAGCCGCTTGCAGGCCTGATGAGAGGATAGCCTACTACAGAGCATAATGAGACTTTGAGAAGAGTTTAAAAAAAAAGGAGTCAGAAGGGCTATTTTGTACATGGTCAGGGAAGACATTTCTGATAAGCTGACCTCTGAGCAGAGGGTTCGAGGACATGGGGTATTCTGCTATCTAGAAGAAGAATGCTCCAAGCAGAAAAATAGTAAGCATGAAGCTGTGTTTCTTCTGTTGTTGTTTTCCAGTACCGGGGGTAGAACCCAGTCGCTCATGTGTCCTAGGCAAGGACTGTAATACCAGAGAGGGCTTGATGCACAGTGGAGCCCAGTTTCCTTGGGCAAAGCGAATGGGGACTGGAAGCCATAGTAGGAGGCGAGGAGGAGAGCACACAGGAAAGCAAGGGCAGATTACATTGGGATTATTAACCAGTTCAATGGCTGACTGACTTTTCCTTTTTTCTTTTCTTTTTTGGGGGGATGAGTGGGTGGGTGGGTTTCAAGACAGGGTTTCTCTGTGTAACAGTCCTGGCTGTCCCAGAACTCACTTTGTAGACCAGACTGGCCTTGAACTCATAGAGATCCACCTACCTCTGGAATGCTGGGATTAAAGGCTTGCACCACTCAGTACATCTGGCTTCAGGGCTAGCTTTTCATGGAATAAAATTTGAGGGCATTATAAAGTTTCAGACAAAGGTATGGCCGAATGGACTTGTATTTTAAAAACAGGATCATCCAGAGGGATGGCATAGGTTGATCTCTCTGTTCTGTGCTGAGTTCGATGACCAGGAGGAAGGAAGGATAGAGAGACTGGCTGGAGCCGCGGCGAGGAGAAGGAAGATGTAAAGTACCGGTAAGCCACGAGCCACGTGGCAAAGTAGAGATTAATAGAAATGGGCTAAATATAAGAGTAAGAGCTAGACAATGATAGGCCTGAGCTAATGGCCAAGCAGTTTAAATAATGTAAGCGTCTGTGTGTTTATTTTGTAAATGGTTTCTGGGACTGGTGGGACTTGGGAGCTGGCGGGACTTGGGAGCTCGAGAGAAATTTTCCAGCAACAACTGTAGGTCCTAGGCATATACTCAAAAGATTCAATATTCTCCCACAGAGATATTGCATATCGATGTTATTGCTGCTCTATTCACAGTAGCAAGGAAATGGAACCAACCTACATGTCCATCACTGGGGGAATGGATAAAGAAAATGTGCTATATTTCCACAGTGGAATGGAATTTTACTCAGTTGTAAAGAAAAAGGAAATGATGAAATTTGAAAGCTCAGACAAAAACTACATGATTCTCTCTCATGTATGCATCTTAACGTTGTGTGTGTGTGTGTATGTGTGTGTGTGTGTGTGTGTGTGTGTGTGTGTGTGTGTGTGTGTGAATGGGTATGAATGTGGGTAAAGCTTGTAAAAGCTAGAAAGAAGAAGAAAGGAAGGTAAAATGAGGTGCCAAGGAAGGGGTCTAGGCAAACAGACACAGGTGACATGAATATGCAAAAGAAACTGGGGCAGGAGTGTACAAAGTGGTGGTGGGGGGATGAAGAGGAGGCAGGGAGGAAAAGAGCACTAAAATAAAGTTTGTTTGTAAATATTTGTGATACCCAAGTTTTATGTGCTCACTTAAAAATAAAAAATAATTTTAAAAAAGTAGAATAAAAAATTAAAAAGAATGAAAAGAAAGGTGGCAGGGGGATGCCTTTATGATACCAAAGGGGAAACACATTGGTTTGTAACCTCAGGGCTAGAGGAACAACATGGAGTCATCTCCTATGTCCCCAGTGAGGAGGAGAGACGTACCCTCCCAGTCCTCCAGTATCCTATACTTCCTGGCTGCTGCAGCAGGAGCCGCAGAAAAACCCTTAACTCCTGTGGATCTAGAGATAATCCATCAGACACAGAGCCAGAAAAGTTACAGTTTGAGATGGAAAAGACTGATGTCCACAGGAGCACACATCACATGTTGGAGTTATCTGACAAGGACTTTAAAGCAGCCATCATAATAACACATGGATGGCTACAAATGATTTGAAATTAATGCAAGAGTAGAAGCCCTAGGAAATAAATAGAAGCCTTGAAAAAGAACCAAATACAGACAATGAAACAAACAAACAAAACAATAGTCAGAATAAAAGTACCCACTGAATGAGATCAGCAATAGAGTGGAAATGACAGATGGTGCCAGGGAATTGAGGGCACATCCGTAGGTGATCTCAAGCTGCACAATAGGAATGAAATTATTTGAAAATGGGGTCTAAGTGGTACAGTTAACAAAACAACTAAGCTTTCAGTTGCTAGAGTCCCAAAAAGTCACAAGAGAAGGAGACGGAAATGTATTTCAGGTCATAATTGCTAAAAACTTCTCAAATTTGGTGAAAGACACAAACCTACGAATCCAAGAATCTGAGCTAACCTCAATCAGAACCAATTTAGAGAAACCTCAGTCAAGGGATATTATACTTCAGCTTCTGTCAACTAAGCCAAATGTGGGGGGCTTGGAAACACCCAAAGAATTCACAGTGACACTGAAGAAGCTCCATCCAGTGACTGACGTCCTGATCAGAGCAGGAAGACCAGAGGCAGTAACGCACTGTTCAGGCTGAAAGAAAAGGACCAGGAGAAAGAAATAAGCAATGGGAAGAAGAGAAATAGAATCCTGTAAGTTTTATAAGTCATAGTTTTTAGTTGAAACTAAATTATGTTACTATGTGATATTTAAGAAAATTCCATGTAAGGCAAGGGAGAGTTAAGAAGCCTAAGTAGCTGTGAAATCATCTCCATATTTCAACTAAAGTAGCAAAGCATTGATATTCATAGACTATGGTAGGTCACACATGCGATTATTGTGTGGCCATTGTACAGCCAGAACGGCTGGTACAACAGTGTATAAAGACAACTGTCTATTCAGGTCATTTACTCGTTTTATTGGCAATTTATTGCATAATTCACTGTGGCAAAGAATTGGAACCGACCTAGCTGTCCACCAACTGATGGATGGATAATCTAGAACATATGAAAAACAGACACTACCCAACTCTAAAGATGTGAAATCACAAAAGTGATTGGGAAAATGGATGCAATTAAAATGTCTAATATTAAGTGAGGTTACACAGTCTCAGCTAAATAAAACCATATGCTCTCTCTCATAAGCAGGTTCTGCCCTATAATGTGTTAACACGTGTGTTTATATGTGTGTGTACGCACATGTGCGTGCACGTGTGCAGGTAAACAAATGTTCATGTGGACCCAGTCTAACATGTAGAAAAGAGAACAAGAAAGACTAAATATTTGGTGGTGGGGAAGGAAGGCTGAATATAAGCAAAGGACATTTGACTCATGAGAAAGGATATAAGGCTAACTTTTTTTTCTTCTAGTTTTAACACTGTTGTAGACTTTTTGGTTTTTGGTGGTGGATAAGTGCATAAGAATACATTAGATATTGAATGTAAAAAGTCCACTGTGAAGCTCCACAACTTCAGAAAGTCTGCTTTAACTGTGTGGAACTTCATTGAGATAAAAGGCTATGTCTAAATAATTGCATTGCATGTTGTGTTTTAATTGCAAGTTCTTTATAACAAAGTTTTAATAAGCTTAAAATTATTTATATTCAAAAATATGTAAAGACGTATTCCATTAAGGTCTATATAGCTAAACAGTGTAATCTCAGCACTCAGAAAGCTGGGACAGGAAGATAATGAGTTCAAGGACAGCCTGAGATTCATTGTGGGACACTGTCTCATAAATAAGATAAAACTCTAAAGAGATCAAGGCAGAATACTAAAAAATGGCATTATCAAGAAAGCAAGAAAACTGATAAAAAGCTACGCACAGATAGTTCACCTTTTAGTGTAGCTAAGTAGTTGGCATGTAAGAAAACATGAAATCTTTAGGGAAATACAAACCAAAACCTAGTGAGATGCCACTGGACACCTGTCCAGAGCTACACTTGAAAGAGCGGCTAGAAAGGAAGTGGAGAGATCAGATCACTGGTGCTCTGCTGGTGGGAACACGAGACAGTGTAGAATGCTGGGAAAGAGCTGGGCATATTTTCCATGAAAATAGTCATGCATTGCTATATTCTATAGCAGTTGTGCTCAGAAAGCATATAGCAGAAAAAGTATTTTTACACCAATATGATTATAATAGATTTTTTTCTCAATAACCTCACCCAAAAACTCCTCTGATTTCTTTCGTAGTGAATAGTTACACTAAGTTGGTGCATGAAACAAAACCCAGCAATTAAAAGTAGTGGACTACTGCTATACACACATGCACACACAACCTGCAGAGATACTCAGTATGTGGAGTAAAATATTCCATGCCCAAAGGTTACATTCTTTCTAATTCCATTTATGTAAGGAGTTTTAAAATAAAATCTTTAGACTTGGGCAACCTGTGTATGGCTGTCAGGTATTAGGCCCAGGTGCAGGTAAGGAAGAGTAGTGAAGTGGCAATAAAACAGCAATATGAGGGACCCTGCAGTGAAGATGGTATTCCATGTTTGAGTATATTAGGGAATACTCACATCTGCACATGATAAATCATAAAGGAAACTCAAAGTTACTCAGCATTACCACCTTCTCAGTATCAGTAATATTACATTTACAGGAAACCATCTTATGCTACAGCAATACATGTTGTGTTGTTGTAATTAAGTAATTTCACACTAATGTGAAAATGACAGATGGACTTAACCCCTTGAGGGACATGAACATGCACCTGAGCATATACATACAAGTACATGCACACATGCATACATACATGCATATACACATGCACAATTTACAAGATATGGAATTGAGTGAAATAATCATTTACCTAAACCTCAGGACTAAAACCATAGGTTATGGATGAATCATTCAGCTGGATTTGGCCCAGAGCACAGGGCCATTATCTTGGCCCATAAACATGAGGGAAGATCGGGTCTTGTCACTTTGCATCCATGATTTGAACTTGCTGTGTATTTGCTACAGTCATGAAAACAGTCATTCTCTTTCATTTACTGCAGAGCAAGTGGTTATCCCTGTGTTCTTCTGGGTTTCCATCCTTGTTTTTCATTCAGCTATGGGACTTTCATTTAAAGTTCTCTGGGCACCATTTGTAAAACATAAAAGAAACTTCTTTCCAAATCACAAAATTGTTTGAAATGAAATATTTGCAAATATATTTCTTGGCTGTTGAGTGCAATGCAAATTTGGCTAATGTCAGCCTCCCACCTTACAATAAAACTCCATGTATGGGGTTTTTCAATTCAGTTATTCTTTCAGGTAATAACAAATGAAGCAAATACCTGAAGGCTATTTTAATGTCACACTATTCAGGATATTAAAATAATTGAGGTATGGTTTGGAACACCTCATAGGTTTGTAGTGTATTCAAATTAACTACCTTTTTTGGTACCGTAGAAGTGTCTTAAAATATATACACATGTGACAGATTTTAAATGGAGTTATCCTATAATGGGATGGGGGTGGAGGACAAGGCATTGCCTAGACACCATATGCTCTCAAATGAAAAGCCCAGTGCCAGGAATCGGTTACTCCTTTTGGAACAGGAGATGGAAGGCACAGAATGACTTGTGCTGCTCTATATGATTTGTTCTCTTCTACCTGGAAAGCCTGAATTTGTTCTCTGGACAGAGGTAGGGATCTGTAAATGAAACAGAACACAAAAGAGTACATGAAGTCTAGGCTCAGCCATGACACCTCATTACCTCCCTCATACTGCGAAGACAGTGGTCGCCGGGTTATTGGTCAGTAGTATACCTTAGGACCCCAAACATTACAGGCTATTGATCTTAGTGACCCTCCAGAACTCAATGGCAGTACCTATTGCTGAGGACATCACATATTTAATTTATAGGACATGGAAAAATCAAGCTGGTACTGACTAAGAAGCTTCATTGCTACTGGCTGGCTTTTGTAGTTCTGGAAGGTCCTGTGTTTCATTACTGGAGAAGAAAATTAACTATCAGTCTTACCCAGCTGTGATCCTTACGTACTACAATACCAACTGGCCTGGCCAGATATGCACACTGGTACAATAGTGGTACAGATATTATAGGAGTGACAAATACCAATTACTTTCTAAGTGGCTTTAAAGCCTGTTCCGCAAGATAGAATTCATGCCTAATACTGTTAATAGGACCAAGAACTGGAGTCTAGGAAGGTCTATGAAAGTCACAGGTCCTGGGAGAAACCTACTGATACTGTTTTTGCTAAATGGACACAATAGTAAAGTGACTCCTAATAGTTCATCATTATACTTGTAGATTAGTGCACAGTTCAACTTTCACCAGAGAAGTGTCTTTTTGCCACTTAACACAGAGATCCACAAATTGTCAACATGTGAGAGTGCAGAACGTTCAGCCCTAAGTGGGGCATATATAAATTACCCCTCCTCTAAAGACTCAGGGATCGCTGTGGAAGAAGGGATAGAAAGATTGTAAGAGCCAGAGGTGTTGGACGACTACAAAACAAAACCAGCAACAACAACAAACACACAACCGCAACCACAAAACTGTTTTCTGGACATGACAGGACAGTTGCACATAGGAACTTACATCACTTGTGACAGCCTGCACAAGACTTACACAAGATCAAGTCAGACAAAAATCCCAGGATGGAGTAGGTGGAGAGGCATGAAGTCCCACCCTGACCCTGAGCCAAGGAGCTATTGGTGATTGATGGCTACTGGGAGAGGGGATTCTGCTTTCTTCCAGGATGTGACTCCTGAGAGGCTACCCACGCTCCAGAAGATGGCCCTACACTCATGTACACACTGTCAGGGCTAAGTGCACTCAAGTGGGTTAAAAAAAACCACATGAAATGGAGAGGGGGTAGTGGTAAAGGGAATAAGAGAGAGTGAGTAGAGGGAATGGAGATTAAGCTTCATCAAAACATATATACATGTATGAAATTGAGGGGGATCTGTGATTGGTACGTGAAATAAAAACATTTTCTTAATAAAAAAACCCAATAAAAAAGAAAGGATTTATAAATAAAGCAGAACCAATTTTCAATTAGCTAGTTTCACTTGATGAGTTCAAGAATATCAAATGTAAATGTCAGTCTTTAGGCTTATCAGGGCATGAGCTAGACGTACTCTGGAAGTAAAACTTGCCAGCTGTAATTGGGAAAGGACTTAAGCAAGAAGGTAGTGAATTATGAGTCAACTCTACTCACTGATATATGCCTTTATGTGTCAGTATGCAGGTATCTATATGGTTCTGAAATAGAATTTTCTTGCGTTAAATCTTACTTGCATTCAGGATCACCATGTTAGCAGCTATGAAGATGAAATTTGGTTCCTGATACGAAGTTGTTTTTATCAGTAGAACAACTGAAATATGACTTTCATCCTTAGATATTTTAAAGAAACAATGGTTTTCTTGGAGTGGCTATAACTTCTATTCTTTATATGGATTGTCTTTGAAATTATGAATGTTCCTACTTTTAAAATAGTGGCTACTTTTGTAACAATGATGTTGAATCATGAAATTTTAATAAAGACATTACAAGTGATTAAAATAGGCTTCAGACATTTTTTTACCCAGGAGCATATACTCAAAACTGTACAAGATTATGATTTCAGATACTCATTCCTCTTATATGCATGTGGTAAGATAGTCTACAAACAGGAATGCTCCAGAATGGCTGGAATTCATCTGACCAATACTGAGAGATTTCACTCACCTTGCATTAAGCATAAAAAAGCTTTCATTTAATCTAAATGGCTGAATTCCAGGTAACATTTCCAAAAGATCCCTCTAGAACAGTGGATCTCAACCTTCCTAGAGCTGCGATCCTTTAATGTAGTTTATGTTGTGGTAACCCCCAACCATAAAATTATTTCATTGATACTTCATAACTGTAATTTTGCTACTGTTGTGAATCTCAATGTAAATATCTGATATTCAGGGTCTCTGATATGCAACCCCTGTGAATGGGTCATTCAACTCCCAAAGAGATTAGGACTTACACATTGAGAATCACTACTTGAGAGATAACTAGAATGATTCTGAAGAACATGGAGTTTAAGTCGCTATTTCTGTAGCTAAAATTTAGCTTGCGTCCATATCTAATTTGTGCTATAAAAGATGGAGAAGCTATATCAGAGAGGTTTCTGTCTTACTCACATCACTCTCTCTTTCCCTAAAGGTATTACCTTTAATAGTTTTACATTTGTAAAGCTTCTACTACAACATGGTGCTCTCTGTAATAATTCTTGAAGTGGATTAAAATTAATTGTCAGAATTCCAGCAATCCAATTAAAGTGGAAACTGCAGAAAGCTCTTAGCTATAAAAAAAAGAAACACAGACCCATTCATAACAGTTGAGTACAAATTTTAACTATACTGAGCTTCCATTTCTAACACACTAGTATCAGCAATCTAATAGTTTGAGTACACCTTCTAATGGTAAGGCTGAGTAAACAGGCCTTATCATGCATGCATTTCCGGAGAAAGTGCAATTAGTCCTTTATTATTGAGGGTAATTTAGTAATATCTACCAGAATTATAAATACATGTAGGTTTACTCAGCAGTCTCTCTTTGGAATGTTATCTCTTATATGTGTTTGCACATGTTCAAAATGATGTATGTATCAGACAAGTCTCAAGGCTGCTGTAATATTCTATCAGAGAAATGATGTAAGTGCCCATCAGTAGATAACCAGTTGATTAAGTTGTGGGCTGTTCATATGGTGCAAGATTTTGAAGATTGCCCAGAGCTGAAAGGAGAGATGAAAAGAGATCTCTCTATACTGATGAACAAAGACCTGTTTTATACACCAGTCACTAGCCTGGTCCTGTCCAGAAAGTGGGTAATAAGAGGAATGAATAATAATAGGTCATGTGTTTACATTGAGGACATATATGACCTTCAGGGCATTTGCCTTGTGTGCACAGAGACAGGAAAGGAAGAGGTACTGGTGGAGTGACCACTGTACCTCTAAACTGTTTCCATCCATTTACCAGTGGCAGTTTCTTACAAGAGGAGAGTGAAAACAGCTATGGATTTAGTTATGTAATTTCCACTCATGACTATTTAAATTTCATTCACTTTTTACTTAGCTGTATTTTATCATTTAGTTCATTTTGAATGATTTATGAGTGTCATGTTTCCTAAGCGTCTGCATGAATGGTTAAATTATAATTTTATATATGATTCTCACTTGAAAACCTTTGAAATGCTTTAATGTTATTTGTTTCTACCTTTTGTCTGCAGATTTTAGTGAAAGAGTTAGATTGCTTTTTAAGGTGTCTTTTAACTTTACATTATTTTCCTAGTGTTAGCTTTATCACCAACTTTTCATTATGGAATATACACAAAGAGATATTTTGACTCCTGAAAGATTTGATTTAAAATTTACTTCAAAATTACTGAAAATGGAAATTATTGCTTTGTATAAGTAAATGAAATTAATGTAAGAATGATATGACATTTTATACTTCTTTTAGTCATATATACCATGCATATACTTGGTGTCAGTTTTCTTAGCTCTTTATCATTTTTTTTGTTACTTGATTTATGATTCTTCTTTAATAGTGAGATAGGCTATTGAATGTCTTTATTTTTCATTGACTGTGGTATAAGCTTTATGTATAACATTTTATGTGTACCAGAGGTATTTGCACATTTTGCAAATCTGTGTTTGCTGCCAACCACAATGATGAAATAATCTGATGATTGACAATAAGTGAGGCATGTCATCAGTTTCTCTATGTACCTCTGATTGTCTAGAACCTCTAAGAAGTGGAAGCTAAGATGGAATTAAGTATTCCAAGATTTTATTAGTGGAAGTACTTCTGTGGTGAAGAAAATAATTATAAAGTGGGCAGAGAGAAATTGGGAGGTCCCTCCATCCAAACTATAATTTTGTGGGAGAGCAAATGGATTGATTAGAGAAATCTGAAAGAGATTTTTTTTTTGAGTCAATATCAGCTTTCAGAAAACTTATCTCTTTGGCAGAGACCAGTATGCACCCTGCTGGGATCCATCACTGATTCTGAACACCAGGGTAGGTTTTAACTTCAGCACAAATGTGATGATGGTATGCTGTCCTCAGTAGTCTGAGCTTTTGGTCAATCTGGCTTTCTGCATTGCCCTGTAATAATGCTTTCTTCCAAAGCTCATCCTGAGCCTCTTCTTACTTTGTTATTGTTTTCAAATGACCTTACCCACATCCATGACATACACTGTCACCCTCTTTTCAGTGTGCAGTCCCGATCTCTTACCTGCAGTGCCAAACCTAGTTCCCAGTGGCCTGTGTACCTCTGTGCTTTGTAATCTTACAGACACCCTCCCCAACTCAGTACCTCACCATAATTGTATTTTCCTTCTCCCACCCCTGATCCTACCATCCATCTTTGTCTTAGCTCCCCATGTCATCCTCTTTGCCCTTCCCATGCTAAAAATCTTTGAGTTATGGATACCCCTTTCTCTGCTTCACCTTGAGCCCCTAGCCAGCTACCATGTCCTTTGGGTACATCTGTAATTCTGCCCCACCCCTGCTCTTCCCATTTCTTCGGTGACAATTCTAATTTGGTTCACAGGTTTCTCTCTAAACTCACATATTTTATAGTGAGGCAAGACATTCTCAGTCCATTCTCTTTTGCTGATGGCAATGGCTGTCAAGCTCTGTTTTGTTGCTTAAGTTTTCCTGCCTGGCCCACGGTCAGGATAAATCTCTTTCACCTGCCAGTCCCACAGCCGCTCAGACCCAACCAAGAAAGCACAGAGACTGATATTGCTTTCAAACTGTATGGCCGTGGCAGGCTTCTTGCTGACTGTCCTTATATCTTAAATTAAACCATTTCTATAATTCTGTTCCTTGCCACATGGCTCGTGGCTTACCGGCATCTTTACAGGCTGCTTGTCCTGGCGGCGGCTGGCAGTGTCTGGCAGCCTCTCCTTCCACCTTCCTTCTCTTTTTATTCTCTCTGTTAGTCCCGCCTATACTTCCTGCCTAGCCACTGGCCAATCAGTGTTTTATTGGCAACACATTTGACATACAGAACATCCCACAGCACTGTTTTCTTCATAGAGTTCTCATAACTTATTTTTCTTCATAGTTTCTTAGCATTAATGCCTGTTGAAATCAAAGTGAAAATTCACAGTGGAGAATGAGTGTGGTAGTGGCAGTTTCCCCAACTTTGCTTGTTACACAACTACTGTGATGATTGCTTTAATATACTGTTCAAATTCCAGACTCCAACAATGCCTACTGTGTGTATAGTAACAGATAAAGAGTTAAAGTAGATAGCTAAACAATAAACAAACATGGCTACTGGCTAGTGTGTTGGGCTGCTGATGCTCATGGTTTGCCTGTGCCTTATATGCACATTGGCACTAGATATGATGAAGAGTTCATAGATGATTATTGAACCAATTAGTTTTTGACTAAAAAAATCAGATTTTCTAATTTATATTTTTATTTCTGCATATAAGTAAATTATATCTCTTTCTAAAGAGGACAATGAGTACTCTGAGGGGTGGACATGTTGGTTTGTTTCATTTTAGTAAACATTTTACTATAAAGGTGTGGATGAACATCCTGTATAGGTAGATATATTCTTAAATGCACACAACTTTTTTGAAACTATGTATTATGTTTATTTTATCCCTATTAGGAGATATTCTACTTGTACATGTAAATGTGGACATTTTAATTTTAATTTTATTGGAAGTAGAGATACTATACAAGAGAAATGGGTCCCTTTCTATTTTGTAACAAAGATGCTTGTAGACACAATCTGGCCTAGTCATAGGAAACATAATGAATGAATTTTCAATCACATTGTAAAGTTCGTCAGAATTTATCATCCATTATTCTTAAGAAACAGGGTTATGGCAATGTATTTGATTTTCCATCACCCACATCCTGTACCCTGTATAATTTACAGTAATATTTATTTAAGAGCTAGATCTGTTTCAGCTTGGGAGAACTTAAGAGCTGACAACTTCGCACTTCTTTGCTGTTTGTCACCTGCAGAGCCACTGAGGAACCTGGACACTTTGGGGATGTTTTGCTTGAAAAACAAGTTGCATAAGCGTCTAAGAGAAAGCAGAGCAGAAAGGGTGATTTTAACAGAATATTTGGGAATTCTAGGCTGTGACAAGACTAGCTGGCTTGTTGCTAGGGTATCCAGAATTGGTAGTGAACACAGCACCCCACTCATTTCCTTTTCTCACAGACTGATACATTAAGACACAGAAACACAGAACTGAAGATTCGGTATCAGCTTCTAGAATCAGAGTTCTTCCAATCAGATGGCAGGCGTCCCCATTCCCCTGTGTTGCTGAAGTGTGCTCTGCCCCCTCCCTGATTTTCTAGTTATATATGCCTCCCCCCATGCCTTTTCTGTGAAACCTGGTTAATCATTAACCAGGGCAGTGTACAAACCATCTGAAATTCTTAGATAAGTAGTCTCATGATATCACTTTTTACACTTGCTTTTAAAATACTTAGATTAGTGTTATTTTTGCTTCATCATGTGAAACTGTTCAGTTCTACACTTACAAAAATCCTGACTATTCCCAAATGCCAACACTGCCATTTTCAAACTTGCAATACTTTTGCCTTCCCCATTCAGAGACAAATTATTCTTTGTGGTCAGTGACCTTGATACTCACATAGAACTTTGTGTTTATGACAGCACTGTAAGTGGGGATTTCAGACAGTTGTCTTGACTGCTGGTCCTCCAGATTGGTTAGCTACTGGGTTTATAGGCTAAGACATCTGCAAACAACCAGTAGGTACATAATGGTCCTGATTGCTTTCTATTAACAGCACACAAATTACTTCCCAACTTAAAGCTGGTTATTTAAGGGTGAGTATTAACTCTTTAGGGTCACTGAGAGTCATTTAATAAGTAACAAGAGACCTGGAGGTAATCTGTATTTTTTTCTAAATGCACTGGCTTTTTTAAAAGGTGCAGTTCACTAAAGGTCACTCAGTGGTTTCAAATATTTAATGTCCTTTCCTAAGTGAGTGGCCCTCGGCCAGTGTGAAAGCTGGCTAGGTTGTTATTTGTAGTTGCCCAGGACCTAGCCTACTCAGCCATTTCATAGTAGTTATGCTCTGGCAAGGAAAGCAAGTCAACAGATGTGATGGGAGTTTGTAGTAGGACTTCAGATGGAATGAGTCAATAAGGCAAGAGCATATGCATAAGGACTTCCAGCTAGTAATTTGTGGATTTGGGGGAAACTTTTTATTTTAATGTAATTTCAAACTTAAGAGAAAAACCTGTAAGACCAAAATAAGGAACTATGCACTGCTAAATGGGGAGTTGAAATGACTAAAAACAACATAAAGAGCAGGTGACCAGTGGCATCACCCCCTGGGAAGATTGAGGTATAGGAAGAGAGCCTTCCATCAGCCATATATCCTGAGCATTTTGACCTAAAGGTGCCCATGAAAAAGAATGCAGCATTGCCTGTACCTTCAGGTCAGAGACAGGCTGGGTGTGCATCACTCCTCTTCCAGCTGTGGAGACAGTATTGCACTTGTGTCAGCTACGAGGAACAAATGGCCCCTGAGTGACGTCAGCATAGGTATCTGAGGCTTCCGCAGGTAGAGATGGTGCTTTGGGAACAGATAGAAAAGACGAAGAGACTTAGAGGAATTGGAAATGTAGAAGAGGCATGAAGAATGATCAAAGAGACTATGTAAGTGAAAATGCATACGTACGTTCAGGTCAGTGCAATGGGGACAGATGGTGAAGGAATGTGTCGAAGATTACTATTTTGTTGCAGGTGCCAATGAAAATGGGCTTGTTTTGAGAAAATGGTCTAATATCCACGTAGAACCAACAGACCTTAATGGGAAAATAACTTTCCATGGACTATCCAGTATACCTAAAGCATTGCTAAAACTTTTGTTGTGTACATTTTATGATGCTCAAGTCTGGCCTAGAATTTCTGCCTTTGCATGTAGTATTTATGATATTTTTCATATAATTAGAAGCTGACAGACAACATTCAGAGCACAAATAGCTGGTATTTTGATCCTTGTTTTGTAGGTGGGGCTGTGGTACATTCATGTACTGCTGACAGGAGTTTAAATCATTGTCACATACATGGAGGAAACATTGGTGATGCCTACCAAAATCATAAATATGCCCTTTGCTCTGGAAGTGCAACTTCTGCAGTTTATCCCAGAGACTCATCTACACATAGTCGGGTTACAGAAGACTGGAACTTAAATAAAATATTTGTCAGGGGAACTAATTAGAAAAGCCCTGATAGACAGAGCCATGGAGTACTATGCAGCTATAAAAAGGCAATTCAAAGGAAGTAGCAGCAGGAGAGAAGGATGGTGGCTCTATGTACTGATTTGGAAATAGCTCCTGGGGGAGGGGGAAGAGGAAAGAATAATCTTTCATACATTTTTTTTTTGCCTTAAAGAAACTAGAAGGAGATATAAAAAAGTGAGTAAAAGTGTTTTGTGGTGGGTGGAAACTGGCAGATGGAGATGGGTGGGTGTGAAAATCTTCACTGGCTAAATAAACCTTTTTTACTTTATATTTTTAAAGTGTGTTCATGTACTAGTTAATGAAAAATGTGGAAAAAGAGGACTGTTATGTTCTTATAGGAATGACAAGGACAGCTATTTTTCTACCCCAAATGTATTGCCCCTGTTTGTTTTTCATTTAAATGAGGACATTTTTCTTTGGAAATGAAAATTATATTTCCAGCTTCCCTTGCAGCTATGTGCAGCGCCAAGACCAGTGTCATGTGGTATCCCTTGCTATTTTTTCATAAATCTAATCATCCACAGTGTATATTTGCTTTGCTTTCTTCTCCCTAAATATGAATTTGATGTCCAGAGCCTCAGCAGATACTGTGGTCCCTGAGGAAGCAATGGGCTAAGAGTGCAGAGTAGGAAGATGGAAACATGAGCTCTAGTGCTACACGTCGCCACCACATTATCTGATTTATGCTTTCTCGTACATGAAAGGAAAACAGTTCTGATGTAGCTCTCTTATTTTCATGTAGTTTATAACATTGATTAGATATTAGAATCTGATCCAGTATTAGTCCTTAGGTTGAAATTTGTTTTCTTTTGTGATTTTTTTTTTTGTGGACCTTCCCTGGACTTAGATTTTTATGTTACTTCTTCAAATCTCTGGATTGAAGCAATTAGAGCATATATTTTGCTAGAGAATCATGAGCTATGATTGTTTTATTATTCAAAGTGCCAAAGTTAGAAGCATTCTCATTAACGTATCATGTAATTTTTTTACAAGTAAATGTTTGTAGTTAAACAGCTACATGTTTAATATTCCTTAGCACTTAATGCAACCACATTCATGTGTCAGAACAAATGTTCTTGATCTCAATCATGAATTTAAAGATATAGGATTACATTGATTTCAGAATGGGTACATGTCAGTAGTACTACTGCACTTAACCATTTAGGCACAAATAAGTGTGATGAGTACTAGGGAAAAAAAGATGGCAACACTGATGGAGTTTATGTTTTAGATTGATAGGAGGTCCTCTGGTCCTGATGGGGAGGTCTAATGTATTTTCAGCTAGGACATATATTAATTTGGCTATAATTGGTCATAGTAAACAAATGTTAGTAATTTCCTCAAAAAGAATTAGTAATAAAGAGCTTCATTTTCTCTTTGCTAAAAGACACACTTTTAGTACTGGAAGCGAAAGGACATTCTATTTGTGATCATACCATTGTCTTTCTTACTGTCCATGTCAGCCTAGACCAGCTTTCCTCTGGTCTGGGGAACAATGCAATAACAGCAAGGAGACAAAGTTGACTCATGTTTCATAACATCCAACTTCTTTGCAACCTGGGATGACTTCTTTCGGGCTCCCTATACTAACTCTAATTTAGCACCTTTTCTCTGCTTTAAGTAGAAATAATATTCCACAGCAATTTTTTTGCATAATTATTCGACATTATGAAGATGGGCTTTTCCCACATGCTATTAGTGGAAAATCTTTTAGGAAAATAAAGAAGAAAGCATTTCAAAGGAGAAAAAATAAAGGAGACTTAGCAGATAAAGAAGTAATTTGTCATTGTGTTGCTGAGAGTAAAATTCTGCCATAGCTGAGTGTTTCTGTGTCCTCCAAATTACTTCGTTGGAACTAATCCCCACTGTTTTTGCATGTGGACGTGGGGCCTTTGGAGGTAATGAGGAATGGTGTTCTGAGTGACCCCTGGAAGATCTAATTAGCACCTTTAGAAAAGAGTTCACAGGACCCTTTGTACCCCATCTGCCACACAAGATACACCAAAACATGGTCTTCTGTGAAGAAGAGAGTGGTCTCCAACTTGCACCAAATCCACCAGGTCCCTTGATTTTATACATAACCATCTTCAGAACTGAGAGAAATGAAGGTATGATTTCTTATTATAAGCCATTCTGCTGACTGTTTTTGCTTCAACAGCACAAATGGAGTGGGAGAAAGTTCTTCCTTCTTGCCATTTTATATCTATATCTATATCTATATCTATATCTATATCTATATCTATATCTATATCTATATCTATAT
>CABHPR010136388.1:57647-89252 GCA_902168415.1 Peromyscus melanophrys
TATATCTATATCTATATCTATATCTATATCTATATCTATATCTATATAAAACTATAGTAACTGTAGCACAACATTTGATTCAGAACTGATGTGCTTTTTCTATTTAACATATTTTAAGCCATCTATTATTCAGTAGTTGTTCACTGATCATCTACTTTGTTCTAGAACCATGCAACTGGAGGTAGGGTTGGTCCCCAATGACATAGAACTCTGTAAGTGGGACTTAAAATAAATGAGTCTCTGAGAAATACTGGGAGTGGTGTTTTAGAGTCGAGGAGAAAGTAGACTACTCTGAGAGACTGCATTTCAAAGGAAGTCTCTCCAGGCTGTGGGCTCAGAGAACCAAGAGTCAGTGAGATATGAGCTTTCAGACAATGTGAGTATAGATGGAGAGCACATTGAGTCTTAACTATGTGAATCCTATGAGTTTTGCTATGTTAAGGAGCCTCCCCAAAGCAGGCTTACAGCATGAACTCAGTGAAACCAGAGCCTAGAGAGTGAGTGGCAGATAAGGCCAGTGAGGCAGGAGAGAAAGGAAGACACTGCAAAAGCATTTGAGGCTCAAGGATTTCTTTCTTCATCTTCCACTCAAGGAAAAGTTCTGGAAAGGTTTTGGAGAAACAGGGAATACAGTGGGAGAGACAAGAATCCTAACAGAATGCCAGAGACTAACAAGACAGACAGTAGGGACTGACTAACAGTGTGACCAAGATGGCAAAACAAACAAAAATATTCCAACAGGAATGGATGATGGTTGGCATGGATAAATACATTTTGCATATTCATGTAACAGTGATCAGAAAACAGTATTTTATATGTATATTTAAATTTAGTTCCTGCATCAGAGAAAACACGTAGTATTTATCTAAGCCCAACTTACTTTGCTTAATCTAATGATTTCTAATTATTTTTATTTTCCTGCAAAACGTGATGATTTAATTTTTCTTCATGGCTATATAACATTCATTGTATGTAAGTGCCACTTCTCAGCTGTTTCTTTCTCAACCCTTTGTTTTGAAGCAACTGGTATAAGTTGTAAAAATAACGCATGCCTGTGTTGTGTTCACATAGCTCCACAATCTTAACATCTTGCATGATCGTAGTATGACTTTAAGTAGTATGAATTAGATGCTGACCCAGATATCGTGAATGATACCACCTTTTCAGCTGACTTATCCTTTGTCCAGAATCCAATCCAATATCCCATCTTGCATTTAGTTGTCAAGTTTCCCAAGTATGGGGAAATCTGTGACAGTTCCTGTCTTCCTTTGTCACTCATGTACTTGATACTTGGAAGAGTATTGGCTATATCTTTCCTAGACTGTCTCTTCAGACCTGATGTTTTCTTGAGAGGAAGCTAAGGTCCTGCACCCTTGGCCAAAGCCACAGAAATGATGTGCTTTCTTGGCGCATGGTGACACAGGGAACTTTGGATTTTGATGTATTGTTTCACAATTTGCCATTTGTAACTATAAATTAATAATTTGATTCTTAAGATAAGATCTAGGATTTCTGGTATAATGCTAAATAAAGCAGAGCTGTCTGGGCCTGTGTTTTTTCTGACCTTAGAGAAAATGAAAATGCATCTCAGCTTTTAATGGTACGCAATGTCCACTATAGGATTTTGGGAAATGTTCCTGAACAGGTTAAGAAGGTTGCCTTCATCCTTGATGTCCTACAGGCTATAAGATGACCATAATTTGGTAATGTGCCTTTCAAATGACTCCTTTGTGCATAACCAAAGTGAGCTGTTCTCCACTTACATACTAGGACAAGTCGTAGTTGCCATTGCTAAGATCTGACTGACAATATTTTATTTTGTTTCTGTGTTCACAAATGAAATAGACTGAGATTCGTCTGCCTTGTCCTTTCCTTGTTCAATATCAAGACAATACAGATATATAAAATGTTGGATAAATGTTCATTTTTTTTCTTTGGGTCTTTGCTGTTTCTCATATTCACAATTACCCTCAAATAAGTACTTTTAGCCTCTTTTTTGATTATTGTACTTCTCAAGAGAAAGTTTGCTGCTCTCAGTGTTATTTTCTAAATATTTGCTTCTTTTGTATTTTAAACATTTCTTTTTATTTTAATTTTTCATTTCTTGTAAATAACTTATACTTGGCTCTTCCACAGACATATCAAGATGAGTTTGTGGAATTTTTATTTTTAAAAACAGAAAAAAAAAATCTGATCTGTTTTTAGCAGTAGTCACAATTATATTTTTCATGAAACCATCTGGAGTGACCAAGAAAGTTGCTAAAGGTTTTTTATCTTAAAATGTATCCATATTTCTAACTAATTCAGCAATGCCATTCTATCTTTAATACAGTTTAAGACCTATTATCAAAAATATAACCTGAGAATAAAACTTAATTTAAAAAATCTTGCAACTCAAGCACATTGTTAAACCTGGAGCTTGGGTTCATTGTAGGTGACAGTTGAAATTTCCAAGCATGCTGAAGAAGGGGCTAGTCAGCTACAAGTTGAAGATGAATTTTAAAGAGTACAACTCTGTGATGAAATCTCCTCTTTCAGCTTTGTAATCAGTGATGCTACTTATGACATCATTTTATATTCATTTGAACGTGTTGAAGAAAAATGTTCATCTTTTTAAAATGAGCAGTTAAGGAGCTACAACGTGAGTGGAGGAACATAACATCTTTGCCTGAGATAGAATATGTAGGTCCTTCTTGATTTCTGTCCACGTGCAATGCATATGTCAAAACGGAAGTTGCCAGTGGGGTTTTTCTTAATATTAATTTTATTCTTCAGCTAATATATTCAGCACAGGTGTATTTTCGGTTGTTCTGTTCTTACCTGTCTTTTCATTCTTGTTAATGTCAATGTCCTCATGTTGAGAACATCAGGCACTGTACGTGTTGTGGCATGCAGTGTGTGTGGTTGCATTGTACATGGTCTGCTTCTATAGTGACTGTGCCACTGGATTCTTACAGACACACATGGTGGCTTTCAAATGCAGAAGATTTCAGGTATTTGTTAGATGAGATAATACCAGGATCACACTAATTTATTTTTATATTCAACTTAATAACAGAATGAGAGCTGTGTGTATGTTAGGTAATGCATCTGTGTCCTGGGGTCTCATACAGGAATAGAGAACTCCTAAAGGATAGAAGAAGGAGGTTCGTCAACTACAGTCATGTCAGACAATATGATGATTGGCATTTGGTAGCAAAAAAATATGCCGAGGGATCGTAGAGAAACAGAGCTGTGGGAGAAGTAAGGAATGATAGAGAAAATAGATTTTTTGTTGTAAACGGAGGTATATTTTAGGGAGACAGAACTAAAGTCACCAAACCACGTGAGGACATTATTCATTTTAGGAGGGATAGACAACGTAAAGTACAAAGTGAGCAGGGGGTGAGTACAAAGCAGGAAAGGGGGCCTAGAAGGGCTCACATGCTTTGTTTTAATACAAGTTAGTCTGACATCTCTACAAGGTTGAGAGTTCAGTTTAGGAGATGAACAAAGTAGGAGTAGGAGGAACCTTAGAGAAACGGGAGAAAGAAATGGAATCAGTGACAAGTCACTTAGTGAAGAAGGAAGAAGAAACAGAAGTAGTGGGAGATAGTCTCATGTGGCTGACCAGACGGAAGGCAACTCACAAGTAGAATGAAAGGCAGGGATGCATTTATCCTTTGTTTCATGGGAAAAATATTTCCACTGTGGTAAGGAGTGGGGGATGGTAGTGAGTTTGGTTTTGAAAATACCAGGTTTGCAAAACTCACAGAGCTATTTAGGCGGAGATGCCAGACCATCTAGAGGGTTTGGCACTATGACAGGTTGAGAGGTGCACATCACCAGGTGTGGCTAGGACAGTGTGATGGGCAAAGACAAGAAAAGGTTAAGTGTGTCTAGGGGGAGATGCACATATGGAAGAGAGATGCTTTTAAGGGAAGGGCTAGCCTTTTGCAGAAGTGAGCTGTAGGGAGAATGCCTGGACAGTATTTGTTTAAAAATTGAGGGGTATGTATTCTCAGGGGAGAATAGACAGTGAAATTTTGATGGGAATTGTTTAATAAATATTCTTAACTTCCTTGTCATTCAGTCAGCATAACCTAGACTCATAGTGCACAAAGTTTTACATAATCTCTTGGCAACCTTCAGCTCCAGTTGCTCATAGAGAGCAGTAACCTCTTCATTCTAATGTCCCTCACCACCTGCTTTCCTTTCTGTTTTGTCTCAACACTCTACTGAGTTCTTCCTAGAGTCATTTCAGAGTAATACATGCAGTCAAAACCTGGAAAAATAAAACACAACTACTGAAACACCGTTGAGTCAGAGAAACAGGAAGGCAAAATGGAGGCTTGTTTTCTTCTTCCTAAAAATCTAAGTACAATGGATTAGACAAGAGTTGACATGCGGAGAAAGAACTTACAACTGATGAGATGGAGAAATAGTTGGATAAATGGTAAGTAATGAGAAGAATCAAAGGGTCTAGAAATGGGAGACTAGGAATCTTTTATTGCCTGAGCCACAAATGGAATGGATGACCATGTGCATGTTATCAGTGTGAACATTTTATCATTTCTCATGGAGAACAAATTGTTTATTGAGTCCAATCATCTTACCCCTATGAAGTGCCTGCTATGCCCTGAATAACAGTTCCCTTCTGTCATTAGCCACCCTTGCCACAAAGCTGGCAGCCGGAACTGGTTACATCTACTTCTCTGACATTAAACTTTGTTAATTTTATTCTGAGTTTGTTTGCCATCTGTGAAAAATATATGACATACTGGAAATAAGTTTTGAATTAAGCTCAGATCTATTTTTCAGATTCTTTAAATTCTGTGCGATAAAAATCCATTTAGGGCAATAATGAGGAAGAGTGAAAAAACAAAAATCAGTTTTAAAACAGCCAGTTTGATAATGTTGCTATGAAATCTGGCAGAATTCCTAACGGAGTAATTTATACTGTGAACTTGATTGTAGTAGAACAAGATGTGGTATTTTCTCCTTTGATTTTTTTCATCTTACTCTTTGGCATCTAACTTTATTATCATGTATATATTAACTTAATTAAAGGTCTTGATATTCAATATATGAAGGAGTCTTGCCCCAAAAAAGGAAAATCAGTCTTGAAATTTATCAAGTCACAAGATCTTACTGCTGGCTTATTAGGGAGACTAAAATAAGAACCATGTGCTAAGTGGTAGAAGATGTGATCGGAAACCTTCAGGAAATAAACCTCATTTAGTTGACAAATAAGCTGGAAAAAAATCAAAGGGGCACTACAATTTAGAATACAAACAGTGTCTAAGAACTGATTGTAACATACTGCTTTTATGCAGATGAGTATTTTAGAAATTAGTCGTGACACTTACTCAACAGGTTTGGATGCTGGACATTTAATCATATGGAGGAATCACTGTTAACTATCTAGGTATTTTGGTTATGTTATGAAGAAGACGCTTTTAGAGATCTATTCTAAATTATTTATGTATATTTTCAGGGTATCTGGGACTTAATTAAACTGCAGTGGAAGGATCAGAATTGTGTATGGTTGGGTGGGGCAGAGGTGAATGGGTCACAGCCTTGGCACTTGCATTTCTCTTCTGTTTATTTCTGTGCATATGATAAAAACAAGAAAGTTTAAGTTTGTGTAGCTGAGATTGCATTCCTGTGAGGACAGAGCCTGGTTACATTCTCTACTGACAGTTTTTTTAGAGAAGAAAACTGTCTTGCGCCCATATATTTTACAGAAATAACATTAAGTATGTTGATAAGAAATTAAAACCAGCTGGGTGTGGTGGCCCTTGTCTTTAAACCTAGCACTTGGGAGGCAGAGGCAGGTGGATCTCTGTGAGTTCAAGGCTAGCCTGGTCTACAAAGGGAGTTCCAGGACAGCCAGGGCTGTTACACAGAAAACCCCTGTATTGAAAAACCAAAACAAAGAAAAAGAAAAATGAAAGAAATTAAAACCATTTTAGAATTAAGTCCATTGCAATTCCAATTTGGACATTTGCTCAAAGAAGAGGTTGTGAGAGAGGTATATACCTACATGTTTTGCTTTCCCTGATTGTGATTTGCGTCTGTGTGCACACATGTTTCTGTTGTTCTTAGTGTCTTAGGTGAGGAACCTTCTGTCAGTATTCATCCTCAGCTCACCTACTTAGGTTGCTGAAATTGCAAACATCAGTGTACGTGAGTCACATTTTGGTCAGGTATCTGCACTGTGACTGGTGCCCTTAGTCATGTTCTTAGTGTCAGAACTGCAGAATGAGACATCTACAGCCAAACAGAGAAGCATGGCAGCACCCTCATTGCAACATTTGTAAAGGAAATGTCCTCAAGGTGAAGGGGAAATCATCACAGTTCTGGATAAAACAAAACTAGTTTTTTTTTAAATTAGAGTTCTATTTAGGAAATAAGTGATGACCATGTTTTAGAATGAAAACAATTAGACATGGATGATTAAAACTTAAAAAAAAAAAGAAAGGAAGACTTGATGTCTCAACAACATGAAATGGTGGAGTGCCACAAGGCATAAAATTGGAAACTGAAGCCATATGTAAATATTTATGTTTTAAATTATGAGAAGTAAAACAGGACACAACTAGTCTGATCATAAACATGTAAAGTGTAACCATTAGTTTATATAGAACTGGAAGGGGGTATTCAGACATGAAGCCAGCTGTTTCATTTTAAGTTCCCTTCCGCTGTCATAATGATATTTATACATCTTCAAAAGCACAGAAAAGACAAAATTGATTCTTCCATGAAAAAACTTTAATTATATTGAAAGTGTGGTTATAAATGGAAGATTAGTGTTACATTAACTCTAATAAGTACAGTGGGTGTGTTGCAGCAGTCTGTCTAGGTTCTGTCATGGGAGATATTGCAGTTCATTTCTATCCCCCTTAAACTCAAAAGGTCTGTGGTGCCGTCAAGCCTGCTCTCTTTTGTAGCATCATTGAGAAGATAGGCTTCAATGCCAGTACCAGGTCTGCAATTAGGAAACCTCAGAGGAAGTCGAAGAATACCTGTGAGTAAAACCTATGAGTCAAAATGGTATAAATGTATTGCATATTTATCTTGGTCCAAAAGCACATTTTAGTTCATAGGGACACGTTTTATTTCTATATAGTATCAAGTTCTTTCCCCTTTTCAGTGACTGTTCTCCTCCTTCATCTGTGTTACAACTTTTCAATGGAAAGGTTTCCAAGCAGGACATGGAGTGTTACCTCTCCTTAAGATCTCATGGTGGTATTTGCATGGTGGCAGAAGGAGGAGGCCAGTTACAAAGAGGACAGCAGTATTCGGACTGCACCATTACCAGTTGCATGGTATTGTGTTTTGCTTCCTGCCCCTCCCCCTCCTTTTTTTACCAGAGACCTGAGGCCCTGCTGTGGAGGTACTAGGATATAGGCTTGAAGAAACCTCTTTTAGAATGTGGAGCTAGAAGCATGTGACTAGAGAATTTGTCAGTTTTCTGAGATTCTTGTAGTACAGCCCAGGCTATGTTCTTAGTCTCAATCCTCCTGCCTCTGCCTCCCAAGTTCTAGAATTATGGGCATGCCCTGTCACACTTGGCTAACAGGTAGAATATTCCATTAGATTTACTATTTTTCTTCTAATAGGGTATTTTTACCCTTTTCCCTATAAATAGGCTAGAATTAAATTCCATAAAAACCCCTTTAAGAAGGAGATAACAGATGCAAGCAGTGATAACAAGGGAGGGGACAGTTATTTTCCTTTATAATAATAAGTCAGAGGAGGGAAAATGGTTCTCTCCATCAGTAGGCTGTTGTCCTTAGAGAGGAAATTCTTTGTTTATGTAATTTGCTTTCCCAAGATAATTAAAGTGTTTAACAGGTGCCATCCCACTAAACGCAGAGGTCTAATAAAAGGTAAGGTCTTTAGGATCTGGCATCTGGTTCAAGCTCCCAACTATAGCGATGGACTTTGAGCTCCATGTGTACTTCTTTATGTACTCACACAGATAGAGAAGAGTTTTGTGAATCAAATTATTAAAGCAAGACAGAATTCATATTTTCATTTACTGCATGAAGATGATCAAAAGTCATTTAATAAAAATGATGTAACTCTTTAAGATTATTATACAGAACATACATTTTTTTTTTTTAACCAGTGAGTTTAGTTTTCATATCCAAAACTCTAGGCCAGTTAGGTAAATGAAATAGAGAATGGGGGATGTTTTTGTTCCGAGTGATACTAAAGTTTTTCTCAGCTTTTGTCAGGGTTGTCACAGTGGAGATTCTGATCAGGCAATTCGAGATGGTATTAATGCATTTGTTTCTAGAAATGCTTCGCTGGCAGTTCTCTTTGGAGAGGATGATGAATTGTGCTAGAGATAACACTAAAGAAAAGCTCTGGGCTGTGAGGGGCAGCTGACAGGACCACAGGAACTCTGCTGCTCCTCTAATTAAACTTGGAGGGAAAGAGAAAGGGTACTCCCCTCACCCCTTTCAAAGTAAGTATTGAGGTTACACAATGTGTTTAACCTTGGGATTTGTCAACAGTTGGGAGCAAACCAGTGTGCAGTTTTTAGTTCAGTGCCCAAGTGACTTCCATTATAAGTGAAAGTGGGAAACAGCTTATCTTGACAAATGTAGAATTTGTTCTCCAAGGAGTTAGCTATTGTCTTCAGACAATGGGCACATGTACAGTGCAATTAAGGTACGGCAAAGGAGGGTGTAATCTTATGATAATTTAACTGCGGCATATTATATTGTTTTAAAAGGTTATTTTATTCTACTACACTTACATTTTTTTGCCTCTGTGTTCTTAAATTAAAAAAGTGGCACCTGCTCGCTGAAAGTATTTGATGATTTTCAATTTTAATGCTGTCGTCTCACTTGGGAAAGAAGAAATAAACAAAACAAGAATATGCAAAATGAAAAATGAGGTCTCCTTTCCCTGACTCACCTAGAGGTCTTCACTGTGACCAGATAGATGATTGTATCATAAGCTGATGTCTGTCTAAACCTTGCCACTGTGATTTTAAGTCATTTAATTTATGGGAAATGTTCCGGGTCTAATCTAATTGGAAAACCAAAGCATTGTCCTCACAGTCAAAAGAAGTCCAATGTCATTTTTTTCCATTAGAAAAATGTTAACATAGACTGCCACGATTCCCATCCCAGTTTTAAATCCTGTAGAGATAGAAGAGGTGCATTGCTCACCCTGCGATGTGGCTTCTAGGAAGCTGTGCTCTGCTGTGCTGTTGTCGGTATGTCTTTGGGCTTACTCCATTTGATCTCATGGGACTGTCCCTCTGGATGGATGTATTCAGGTTTGATAGTGGAGGATGAAAGGGGACATTTGCTAAATGAGCTTTGTTAGCTTTCACTATAGCACACTTAATGTCAGAACAAATGTATGATGCAGAGAAACTCAGTATATCCATACAAGTTCGTGGTGTCTTGCATGAAGGAGGCTTTGCATATTCTTCATTTCATGCTTAGAAAGTTTCTGCTTCCTGAGAAAACCTGTAGCAGGATGCTGTTGGGACAAAGGGCTTTGTTTTTCTCTGGAAAGATGAGGCTGGCACCCATGAAGTGAAACACAGCTAGCAATAAAAGAAGCACCTTTCATGTTCATCAAATAGGAAAGCTGAAACTATGTGCCTTTAAACTCTCCATATCCCTGCTTCTCTAGGGAAATGTTGGTGTGCATGCTCTTTCTACTATTAGCATTGTTATAGATGATTTAAGTGTAAGGAGAAATGCCAGTGACGAACATGTTCACATTTGTGAATTTGAATCTTTGGGCTCATTATGTGGTAGTCATGCACTGAGGACCCTCCTTCACTTACAATTCCCCACAAGTTGGTAGAACATTAAATGTACTCACCATACTGCATGCCCTGGCGTGTCAACACAGTACACTGTGCAGTGTGGGCTCTCTGCTCTTCCCAGAATTGAGAAAGATAAGAAAGGGTACTATCACATATTAGTAGCCCAAGAAGGGGTCAACATCTGAAGCACTGCTTGTCCTGAATGAATAGTGCTTTCTCACTATTACTATTAAATAATAATTCCAAGTAGAATCATTATAGGGCCATCTGTGTTAAGGGAAACTGTAGTGGATATGGCCTCTAAATATCTTGAAAAAAGGCCAAAATGGATAACTGTGGGAATCACTGATGGAATAACATAGGGAGAGAGCTTTGTATTGTTGGAATTGCTAACTAAGATGCACTGAATCTTAGCTTTGTGTTTCAGAGTAGAAATTGTGTTCATTCTGTTTCCTAAGGAAATCTAAAACAAGTCTTCAGTTCTTAAGTTTAGAACAGATCCCCAAACTTCGTGAGTTATCAATTTTCCTAAAATACACCATTCAAAGGAGTTCATTACCTATCACG
Organism: Peromyscus melanophrys; assembly: GCA_902168415.1. Lineage (NCBI taxonomy): Eukaryota > Metazoa > Chordata > Mammalia > Rodentia > Cricetidae > Peromyscus > Peromyscus melanophrys. The sequence continues at coordinate 67,999 of CABHPR010136388.1, forward strand.
CCATCCTTGGTAAAAATAAAAACCTGCTTTCTAGGTCAATCTTCATTAAGCTATTAATATCCTGTTCACACTGTAGGACGTTTTCTTTTCCTTTATCAGCAGCTCCAGGTTGCTGAAGTGTGTGAATTCCCTTGTTTGAAGCACTGATGCTTGAATTCCAGTGTTAGCAGCCTTCATTCCAGCACATGTGGGCACAGGGAAATCTAGGCATATCTGTGTCTAATGAGCCAAGTTTAGATTTTTGCTTCAGTTCTGGGGTCAGACTTATCTGATTTCTATGAGTATTTTTTTCAATTGCAGTAACATTGAAGACATCTCATGGGGACACTCAGGAAAGCCTGGGTTTTTTATTATTATTATTATTATTATTATTATTATTATTATTATTATTATTATTTAAGAAAGTAGAAACCTCTTGAGCATTAATAGGCCATAATGTAATTTATAAAGCTCAAAGTAGCACCTGAACTTTTAGTTCATTGTATTAATTGATAAAATATATAGTTCTTTCAAAATAGCATGTAAGCAATGGGATTTTACTCAGATGTCGAGGAAAATGTGTTGTGAAAACTGGAGGGAACAGAATGGAATTGTAAAGGGTCGTATTGGTGGAGGTGACCCAGTCTCAGAAAGACAAAAATCAGATATTCTCTTTCATGTGACTTTTCATGTTTATATGCTTATAAATAAGAGGTTGTGAGAGAGTGTCCAACTGAACTGAGATGTGAGACTGAGAGAAGGGAGCAAAGGGTAATGAGGAAGCAGGCAGTGCTAACGGTCAAATGTGGTTTGGAAGTGGAAAGAAGGCTACTAGGGTGGGGTAGGGAGAGATGGTGGGGAAGAAGGGAAGGAGAGAAAACCTAAGAACAAGTTTTGTTTGAAAAATGCTGTAATGAAATGAAATTCTTTATAAGCCAATAAAACTTCACAAATAAATATTTATGTAAAATGCCAACACATCATTTATTAGCATGCAAATATGCTTTTTTAATCAATACAATTATTTTTTTCATGTTTTGTAAATAAATAATGTGTAAGGATTCTGTATATTTTTTTTGTAAACCAAACTCACATCTTCAATTTCAAACCAGGGCCTAAAGCCCTGTTCACTGTTCACCAGTGGCCAAAAGATCCACCTGTGCAGTTGAGGTATATCTTTGTCTGCTTATCCTTTGAAAGACACTTTGTACACTTTGACGTTTCAGTTGCTTCTGCCTGTGGAAGCTACCAAAGAACATCTGTGGACACATTTTAGGATTCACAACTGAAAATGTTTCATCAAAATGTATGAGCCTTAACATGTCTTACTTTTGATATAATAAAAGCTGCATTAAAATGTAGATGGTTTTAGGCGGGCGTTGGTGGCGCACACCTTTAATCCCAGCACTCGGGAGGCAGAGCCAGGCGGATCTCTGTGAGTTCAAGGCCAGCCTGGGCTACCAAGTGAGCTCCAGGAAAGGCGCAAAGCTACACAGAGAAACCCTGTCTCAAAAAACCAAAAAAAAAAAAAAAAAATGTAGATGGTTTTATCTTTGCACATTTGGTGTTCAAAAACAAAATCTTGATCTTCCTGGGTCCCTAAATCCACCCATGTTGTGAACTGCCACTTAACTAAAGCCTTTCCAAGTACCTTTGAGATTGTACATCCTGTTTCTTGCTAGAAATCATGGTTCCATTTTCTTAGAAGTGCACTTATATATTACTAGTTCATGCAGGACTTGTTTTGGAGGCTGCTGTTGCACCGATCCTGAGGATCCAGTGGTGTACAAGAATCATATCTCATGGAGGCTAAGGTTTAGTTGGTCAGAGACAAAAATGCTCCTTAGAGAACAGCCAGAAAACATGGGCATTCCTGAGATGAGCCCAGGAGACTCCAGCCTGTGTACAGAGAAGGAACCAAGTGCCCTGAGGGTGCAGAGACAGGGGCTTTCTGAAAGGTCTTCCAACACATGATCATTGGTAACACGTCAACCTTTGTAATCAGAGCAATCTGAAGACACAAAGGCTCCAAGGCGGGAGGCAGCAAAAGAAGCTACCAGGGAAAGGCCAGGAGGCCAAATCTGTAGCATAGAATTAAGGGTGGACAAAACTAACACCAGTTTGCCCTGTTGGACAAATCTGATTATGTCTGATATGCTATAGAAGCCAGGGGAGAATTTAAGCATGGGAAGCAGGAGGGAAAGTCATGTGTATGTCCCATCGTGACTGGATTTTCATTAGCACACAATAAGAAAAATATGAAAAAATCCTTTACCTTTAGAAAGCTCTGAGTTTGCTTATCTAACACCTGTTATGAATAGAGACAGATGATAGTTTATAATGTTTTTGCAGGCAATTCTCTTTAATAATGAAGGCATCTTCCAGCGCTGAACAAAGAAACACTAATAAAGCCATTTTCCTATCGGGCAGAGAGTCCCCAGCCAATTTAGCATCCACATGTAACAGTTTCCATATAATATATTCTTAACTGCTTTACCAAAACAGGGACAATAATAAACATATTTCAAATATTTGAAAATATGTTTACTATTTGAACATAAACATATTTTTAAATTCCCTGATAAGGGGGCTAAGAAAGCCAAAGGTTAGCAATGGGGAGGGCTGCCAAAGAGAAGTTTTAGTGTGTGTGAATAATAAATAACAACTTCAGCTAAAAGTGGCCTCATTATCTGATGGCTCTGGCTGTCTTCGTTCATCCAAAAGCTGCTACCATGTATTCATGCTGCATCTCCCCTTTGCTTCCTTCCTTCTGTCTTTGATGCCAGAGACTCCTGTTAGCTCATTCCTTTTTTTGAGTGTGATAATGCCCTCTGATGTGGCCTTTTGAGTTGCCCTTTAAACAATCACGTGGTTAGGAAGGTGGTTTGGGCTGGTGTGTTATTTAACTTTTTTTCACTCACTGGTACAGAAAGGAGGTAGGCCTGCTCGATCATTATTTGGGAGAGTGTGCCTTTGTGCTCAAGGGAGGATGTCTGTAGGGTGACTAAAGTTACAGATAGGACCAAGCTACCTTGAAAATGGTGCAGATACTGTGAACATATGCTGCTTACCATCTTATTCCTTTGTATGCTACTGGCTTAAAAATATTTTGCCTTCTCAGCACCACAGCAGCTTCCCAAGGCTGTTTTCCATAGCTGGGCAGAACCAAAGTGCTATGTTTACTCTCTGAATTGGAGGCCACTTGAAAAATTGCTTCTTCTTCTTTGTCTTTTTTTTTTTGATCTCTTGACCTTCTGTAAGCTCCCATTATCTGTTTCCCTCCCTTCCTCTACTCTGTAACCAAGAGGCAAGTCACAGGCTCCTACTGTAGTTCATCATCTCTTCTAAATCTCTCTGTGGACTTTGAAAGTCCAGGGAAGAAGGGTTGAGATGAAATCTGAATGTCTTGTAGGTGAAGATGCTTTGTTACAGGATTGTGTGTGTGTGTTGTGGGTGGGGGGGAGCAGTGGAGTCACCATTGTTTTCTGTTGCACTGAGCTGCCAGTTGGGAAGCCATAGCAATCTTGGGTAAGGTGGAGAGGGTCAGGAATTTTCTCTTGAGAAAGCTCAGACTTTACTATCCTGACCCCTCTTGGAATAAGACAGGTATTATGCAATTCATTTGAAATTCTCCATCAACTGCCCTAGTTTGAGGGAAAGGTAGACGTGCACACTGACAGCTTTGGGTCTATTTGAGAGCCTTGAACTGTCCATAGAGGCTCCTGACTATCAGCGTTGTTTGGTTCTACAGACCAGGAGCTGAGCTTCCATCCAAAACCTACATGAGTGGATAGGCCCCAGAAAACTGGCTGAAGAGCTTTGGAAAATGCTCAGATAGGAGCAATAGCAGACAACCCACTGTATTTGACTTTTCTGTGTGCGACTCTATTAACAGGGTGCGTAGATTCACAGGCAGGAGAAAGGTATACACCATGAGTAGCAGACATATTTTACATAGACTGCATTTGCAAACATCCTATTTCTTTTTATTTCTTTCACTTAGAAAGGCTATTTATGTGCTTTTTTTGAGGAGTTTGTTAAAATTAGATATTTTAAGATCCTTTTGGCATTTTACATGGTTATAGGACATGGGGACATAAGTTCAGGAAAACTGGAAGGCTCTCACAGTTGAAGAAATGCCATATTTGGGAGTCCTTGGCAAAGTTTGATGTAAACTGTATGTTTTGTACTTAGAAAATCTTTATAACAGAATTACGAACATCCACCATACTTTGCACATGGACGTGTGTTTACAGAATGGATTAAGCAAAGCCTTTGAACAATACAGAGTTTTAGGTTGAAGAAAAAAAATGAGAGCTAAAATTGAACCAAAGGTCATTGTGGGTCTCAGACTAAGTCCCAGGCTCTAGGGTTCACTCCTGAAGCTCAAAAGAATGTTCTAGGATTCCAAAATGATCTTTGTTGTGTTCTGTTTCAATGCCCACTTCCAGAACAGACAGGAGTTCAATGTCGAATTTGTCTTTAAACATGCAATGCTAAGTAAAGCTAGAAAATGGGTGATAGTTGTGTAGCTAGAAAGCTGATCATAATTCATGGCATCACTCAGAAAAAAGTCATTTCCTGGTAAGTAAAAGATCCCCATTCTCCAGGAGGTCAGAGAAGGGCCTCACAACTGTTTAAAGATAAATTACAGAGCCACACAGACCAGGACACATAATAAAAGAAAAAAAAAGTCCAGAGTACTTCCTTTACTGCACATGAATGTAAGAAGTGTTTGCTGCCTTCAGTGGCTATGTAGAAACCCTTGTACTCAAACTGTGGGTGTGGCGTGGGATAGAACACTTGTACAGTATGTGCAAGGCCCTGGGTTTAATCCCTTGCACCTGATAAAAATCAAAACTAAGAACCTTCAAGTACTTTGATCACTCCTTACTAAAGGTGACATAATTGGGAGTCATTCATAGAACATATCCCATATGCACATCTGCATTTGTGTGTGTTTGTGCGTGCACATGTGTGAGGGTGAATGTGCATGTTTGTGACTGGAGGCCAGGATTGACATCAGGTATCTTTCCTCTATTACTGTACATCTTATTTATTTGAAACAGGGTTGCTCACTGAAGCTTCAGCACATTAATTCACCAAGACTAGTTGGCCAGCAGACTTCTAAGATCCATTTGTCTCTCCCCACAAAGGGGTAGAATTGCAGGAATGTACCACATGCCTAATTTTTTTTTTACATAGGAGTTGAGGATAAACTCAGGTCCTTATTCTTGTATAGCAAGAACTTTACTGACTGAGCCATTTCTCTAGTTCTCAAATCCTTTTTTAAAACAACTGGAATATTTCCACATAAGCCATAGTGTGTAACAATTCTGAGTGAAGTCTGTGTACGTTGGGTTTAGCATTATTGCAGGATATCATCTTCCAGTAAGTGTGTGCAAAGTCCAGTTAGAGTCACAGGAGATTAAAAAGTTGACAGAAAGAGGACCTGATTGCTTGACATGGAAGAAAGCTCAAGTGGGAATGAAGGAATCGATCCAAGAGGGAGAAGTGGGGGTGAGATGAATACCCTGCTTGTACTGTAGGTGGAGGGAGAGCACCACTGAGGACATTCCAGGCAAAGAGAAAGAGGCTTGGTGCAATCACATGATGGGAAGGGTGGAAGAAATTGCTGGGATTTGTATTTGTGACCTGAAACTTTTTACCAAAGAAATGAAGAGATCTGTCAATAGCATCATTCAGAGTGGAGGATCTTGAGGAGAGTTAGAAGTGGATGCCCTTACTACCAAAGTACATTTTTAATCCATTAAATACTCTAGAGTGTGTTTAGTGGTACATGCAGACAGATCCACAGCTCTGGTTGCATTTGCAAGGAGCAGAGCATAAGCCTCTGCTATTCCTAGTCTGGAGCATGAAGGGCCAGCATCTACATCTTTTGGGAGCCTGTCATAGGCGGACCTGTCTGTGTGCATTAAAGATGCATAGTTGAGTGTTGTCTCTGCAGCTAGACCACATTTTCCAGTCCCTGTCACTTAGCTCTGTTGTTTTGGTGCAATTCTTTATGCTTTCAGTTTCCTCTTAGCTGTACTGGGAATAAAAATAATGACACCCACTTCACAGAGTTATTTTTAAGGTTAAATATTTGTAGAATGTCTTGGCACATAGGAAATAGTCTCTAAGTATTGATAATAGAAATAATCAGTCAGCTAGACCCAAACCGGACTGTCACAGGGAACAGAGATGATGAACTGCCAGTTTCAAGTGGAGTCAGTTCTAAGCCGGTGTATTCTAGGTTTCACAGGGCTTGGGGTTGTTCCATTAGTTGGAGAATCATATTCCCATCCATGTCACAATTTCTTAGCAGACATTCATGTAGAAAAGGAGACATTTAAAATGATCCAAAGTTACATATCACTCTCACTCTATCTTCCATATTGTTAGGTGTCTTTGAGTTTTATTATGCACTGGACTCCTATGAGTGCAGTTACTTTGTTAGTGAAGGGCAGTTCCTACTTAATTTTGCTCAGAAAGTTACTGAAAACTAGTTACCATGCCAGAATATCAGTGAAAAATCACTGGGGTTTTGAGTTATCTCTGTCATTAAGGGTTTTGTGTGTGTGTGTGTGTGTGTGTGTGTGTGAGAGAGAGAGAGAGAGAGAGAGAGAGAGAGAGAGAGAGAGAGAGAGAGAGAGAGAAAGAATCTTAATACTTCCATTTCTTCTAGAGAAATTAAGGCCAAACAAACATATTGAGGTGCATATGTTGCTGGAATAATTTACTTCCCTTTTGTTTCTTTACAAGAATGACGTTTTGTTGGATTTTAAGATTATATGAGTGCCTAGATCGGTTACTTTATCACTGAATGTTATTTTATAATGTGTTAGTTATTAGAGTTGTGGCTCACATGGAGGGGAACCACTGGCACAAGCAAAGGTCCTGGGGCAAGTGTCAGTCAGCAGTGAGGAGCTTGAATAGTCTTGAGTTGTTCTTTGGCTGCTCTTTACCAGGAAGGTAGTCCTTAAATCGTACATCTTAACTTGCTAAACTCTGGTTTATTAAGTTATGGTATTGACATATCTCTTTAAACCATCATAAGCCAGGCAGAGGTTAATATCTGATGGATAGCATTCTGTATTCTTCAAACTGCAGCTCAAATTTGCATCCAACCTGGTCGCTGTTCTTAACACATTCCTAGAGTGAATTGAGCTCTGATGAGAGATGATGATTCACTGACTCCTTCTCATGTGACAATGACATTATTAGATGGATAAACAAGAATCTGAATTATCATTAAATAATTATAATACATGTCAGACTTATAAGTCACCCACACATATGTCTTATAGTATACTGTTACTTGAAAGTAGTATATGCTGTATATGGCTCATATTACTGTGAACACACTTGATCTTGTTTCAAAGTAGCATATTCATTCCACATACATTTAAACAATATGATGGATTCATAAGTTATCTTTTTCTAAGTTGCAAGTTACTTAGAGGTAGTCAGATTTTAATATCTCTATGACTTCGTTATCTACAAAAATACCTAATACCTAATTGGCTTTGAAAATTATAAATTTATAAACTCAAGTTCCAGTTGCTTTTGGGATACTATCTTACAAGGACACCAACGTACAGTATGACTTGTTAAGGAAGGGAATGGCTCAGTTGTCTTTAGCCTACTGGCTATGGGTGAGATAGGACCTCTGTTGGTCTTTTCTGTATCGAACACACAGATTGCAAGCCCAGTGCCACTTTGAGATTTTTGGCAGCAGTTAAATCTGCAGCTCACACAGGATTCAGCCTTTATGATAATGAGTATTCAGAGACGACGGCTAACGCCTGGGGGGCACTCACCAACCTAAGACAGAGCACCTGTGTGGCCTGGACAGGCGTCTCCATGACGGGTAAGGTGACCTGCTGACGTCCCACGCAACCCAAGTCAGAAGCTCATTTTTTAATAAAAGGGGGACCTGTAGGGTCCTGGCCCCCGTTTTGGGTAACTGTTGCCTTGCTTGCGGACCTTGACTTTGATATTCTCCCTATGCTAATTTCCTGCCAGGTTCCACCCTCCTGAATGCTTAAGGGATCTTCTTTGCCTGGTACCCTGAATAATGGGCGTTAACAGATTAGAAGCAAGACTGTAAAACATCAGTAGCGAACTTCTGCCCTCCAGGGTCCTCCCATTGTGCTGTAAGCCTGTATTTAAGACCTCCTCCCCCCTTAAATAAATGACATTCAGCATTTAAAATTAAAATATATATATATATTATATATATAATTGAATGAATACTGTGAACGTTATCTATGAATACCACAAATGTGATTAATATCATGAGTGTAATTAATGAATATCATGAATGAAATTTAAAAAATAAATAAATAAAGTAAAAAAAAAATACCTAATACAAAATAGGAGTACAGTGCACCCTTGATGAATGAAGGACCTTGTGCTCAAGGGTGGTGGATACAGGCATGTACACTGAGCTAAAGTCATGCATTCTGGTCTCTGACTCCCGATAAGTCATTGCACCAAGATTTAAACTTGGATAAGTGATTTTTGTAAAGTCTTGGTTTTATCATTGCACACTGAGATTAATAATTCATGCCTAAAGTATGTATAACATTGTTCAAAAGAAGAAATCCAGATTTGAAATCCACAAGTGCTACCCAAATACAAGATTAATAGTTTTGTAAAAAGTGTAAAATCAGATTTGGGAACATACAAGTAAGAATGAGGCATCCATTAGGATATAATGGTTAGAATAGAGCCTTCCCCCAAATTCACATCTGCCTAGAACTCAGAATGTAACAGTTTTTAGAAATACACATTTTTTTTTTTGTGGATGCTGTTAGTTAAAATACAACATGAGTGGATTTAATTGAGCTTTAAATCTCATGGCTGGTTATCTTGACAAGAACAGAAAGGGACATATTGGGAGGCACAGAATATGGCCTTGGTCTTAGAGGTTGGCGTGGTGACCTGCCATAGAACATGAATAATTAAGAGGAAGAGGCAAACCAGGGATCCCCCTAGATCCTGGAAGGGGAATGAGGCTCCTCTGTGCCTTACAGTTAAGACTTCCATCCTCCAGAATTGTGAGCAAGTGCAGTACTGTTATTTGAATCCTCTGGTGTAGCCCTTTCTACAGCATCTCTAGGCATTATTACACATTGCCTTTTTTTGTCTCTTGTGAAGGCAGAGAGGCCGATGTGAAGTGATGTCTGGTGTCCTGACATCACGACTACAGGTTTGGCTTTCTCTAACAAAATAGCTATCTTGAGAATTAAGGGTACCACTAGCTTTGGGGCAGACATCAATAGGATCTCTTTCCACCATTGACCATGCTCTACTTCCCATTGGCAAACTCAAGGTGATAAAAGCTGTTTGTAGCCTAGTCATTGCTATGAAAATTAAATGAGTTAATATGCACAGCTTGAGTATGTTTGCACAAGTAGCTTGAGATGATACCTTCTGTGATAATTACGGTAAGCTGAGTCCCTTGGGACCATAGTCTGATTCAAGATAGTTCAGCTTTAAGAGATTAGGGAAAGGTGCTATTTTCCATTTCAATTCAGGACTCTTGAACATCTCTGTCCGAGCGTAGGAATTTGCACCTGTCATGATGTTGGTAGCCAGAGTTACTGAGTGAAGCTTTCTTGGTTTACTGATATTCTCTCAGTAGAACGTCACCATCCCTTCTTCCTCCTCCTCCTGCTCTTCCCCTTCACCTTTTCTTCCTCCTCTTCCTTTCACTTAATTGCCACTCGCTAGTTCTTTGAAAAAATACAAAAAGTGCAAAGTTAGGAGAAGCCTGAAAAAAATCCCTGATCCTTGGTTTATAACCCCATGTGTTTTAAAGAAAGGCAAGCTTTTACCTGTCTGTCATTATGGGACAGCTCCATTCTGGCTTTTGGACCTGCATTTGAAATGACAATAAGTCATGCTCTCTTGCTAGTCTTTTCTGGCCCTGTGATCATGGGCTGGGCTCTTCTGTTGTACATCACTGAATGGTGCTCCATTGCGACTAAAATGGCAAACAGCAGCCTAAATGCATTCATAAAAATGGCATTACAAGAGAATCTCTGGGTCAGGGGTGAAACCCAGGAGTTTCAGTACTTAAAGAGATATGAAAATGTCACAGTCCATAGACATCTACATTGAGATATCTCAGGTGTCTTTTTGTATAGTTTCTTAGGCTGAATTAAAATAAAAAACGATCAAAATTGTGAAAAATTAACATTTATATTTTTATAATTTCCCCTCAGTTAATTTAGGTTTCCCAAACAGTATTAATAGTGAACCAAGTCTTATCAAAAGCACTTGCCAGGTTCTCGCTCATTACATCTCAGCCTAACAAGATATTTGTTCTAATTTTGCTTCAGATAGTACTGTGTGTTATAAAGAAATTAATAAGAATGTCATTTTTTTCAGAAACCTTGCATCGACTATTCATCTTGAATATCAGTTTCATTTTTCTTCAGCTAATGCAGCTTCCTGAAACTTCTGCTCTTGCCCTGGTCCATACCGGGGATTTACTTTCATTACCCGATTCTCTCTTGCCTTCACTCTGAGTTATATCATTTCTTGGATTTAGAAATCTTAGATGACATAATTCTGTCCTTTCAACTCTTTTAAAGAAATCTGTCTCCTACATGCCCTCATTTTTAGTGGACATTTGACTTCTTATTATTCATCTATAGGTAATATCTTACTTATTTCAACTAACTTTCAAGATTTCCTCTTGGCTTTTCGTATTCTGTGTATACACTGTAATAAGTCTATACATTATTTTAAAGAGTTTATTCTGCTCAAGATTGCTAAGCTTCTATGTGAAAATTGATGTCGTTCAGCGATTTGACAAAATTGTGGCTATTTCTTCCAAGTATTTTCTGTCACCCTGTCTCTGTCTTGTCTGTTATTGACGTTGAAGTTGTACACATAGAAGATTTTATATGTCTTAATTTAAATTTCTAAAAGTAATTTTATTCAGCACATCGGTAACACTGCAATCAGTTGCAACTCTCCACTTTAGCAGTCTCTGAGATAATCCCAGTCTTTCTCTATCTTCCCTGTCCCCTTTTGGCAATGAATACTGTTCAACTAGACAACAAATAAGTGTGTGTCATCTTTATGTAACTGTGCTGTGACTGTAGTATTTGATCAGTTAAATTATCATTGGACTCATGAGTAACATACATGCCTTTATTTATAGGTTGGCCATTCTTAATCAAACAGTTTGGTCCAGTTCCTGTAATTGGTAAACACTGCACCCTGGTCCTGGAGTGCCTGGCAGTGCCTCTGTTAAATAGAATTCCAGCTCTGCCCTGGCATCATGCTGTTTTCCTGCCTGTGTTCTATGTTTGGGCTTGGTGGCATTTCTATGGCAGAGATTATAATACAGTGCTTCTAAGGTGTCTCACCCAATAAGATCCCAAGCCCTAGGCCTTCTTCAAACATTTACATTGTCTCACAGTTCCATTAGGACAAGCTGTAAGACCTCTGTGTCCCCAGCAAGGCCAGCAAGTTGGCAAGCTCCCTGGAAGTCTGCCATCTGGAGGAACACCCATGAGCAGTCCTGCCTGAAGGTTTGGTAGAGTCCCAGCACTGACCTCTTCGTCTTTCTTTCCTCTTTTCTCCTTTCCCTTTTTTTTTTCCTTTCAGAAAACAGAAGAATGTCTTTGTTATTGATTGTGAGGTCTATAAACTTTTGAAATTTGGCAATTGAGCATTAAACTTGTTTTAATGTGCACATTTGCTTTTGTTGAATGAAGTCCAGGCCTCTTCATTTCCCAGGGCACAAAATCTTGGTTAAATTCCATGGGAAAGGCTTGTGTTCTGAGTATATAAACATCTAGCCAAATACTTGTAGAATTCAGAAAGTGCATGCATTCTTAGCAGTGACTCAATTCAGATGCATGCATGTAGATTAAACCTGTTCTTTAGGAAGGTATGTTGTGCCCATAGTTTTTAAATTCACTGGATATTAGGGAACTCATTACAATGACCTCTCCTTCCATCATGCAGTATGTTTTCCTCTCTAGGTGGGGAATCAGCATGATCCTTGAAGTCCTTGCTTTAGGGAAAGTCATTTCTTTCTAGAAAACACAAGAAGGATGGATTCAGTAGATGAATTACAGTGAGAATTGGCACGTGGGAGGTTAATGGATTTTTAAAGTAGATCATTGCTTACAGTTTCAGATTGTTTTCATTTTGAGCTATTTTGGTTAGAAACAAACACCAAAATTTAAGCAAAACAGTCTGCTTAATGTACAATAAAACATGTAACTTAATTTGCACATTTGTTGGATGCTTGTTTTGGAAGTCATTGGGCGAAATGGAAATTGCTGCATAGGCTTTTGAGCCACATGGGTGTAGAGCTAATCCTTTCTGATCAGCAGGGTGCCATTTAGTAAATGGCATAACTCCTATGGGCCACAGTGTCATTTTCTATGAGTTAGAAATGGTAGGGGCTGTCTTCAAGAGTGAGGTAAGGAGTTACCAAATGGAGTCTGCCCCCTGTGTCTTCAACAAACACTTTGATCTTGAGACTAGCTCTGACCAAGACAAGGAAGTGTTTTGTCCATGTTCATAACTTCTAAGCTATGATTTTCATGCTGCTGTGGAGGTCAAGACTCTATTTTGAAATGCTTGTATTGTGAAACATACATCTTGCCCTTAATGTGTTCTTTAATGCATTTAATAGTAACAAACACCTTGATACCTGTGACACAGTGTGATTATTTGTTTTTAATATACACATTTAAAAGTAAACGACTCACTACTGTACAATTAAACTATTTTTCAAATTCTAAACAAGCCTTACACATTTTTTTAGATTAAGAAATGTACCACCTTGGGTCACTGCCCAGCCTTACCATGATAGACTACTCTTCTGATTTTCATGCTTTGGGTTTGTTCTGCCTGGTTTTGATATTTATATACTTGAAATTAAAAGTGATATACTCTTTTCTTGGGGGAGTCTGCTTTCTGCTTTATATTCTGTTTGTGATCTCTTTTTAAAATCTAATTTATTATAGAAACATCAGTTGTACACAGGGACCAAAAATGATGAATGGGCCCTTCTATAGCCCTGAGAAACCACCGTAACTACTTTTTTGTTTGAACACTTACCTAATTACTAACCCTAAATCCCTGGATGATTGTCTCCAAGCATACTGGTATTATTCCCACAATAATGTCAGTTTGTGTCTCCATATGAACAGGACCCTCTGTCACACTTATGAATTTAATGACAAATGTCATCTAATCAACATTGTACTGGGAATGGACATGTCCTAATTTTCTCATTTGAATATTAGTTGTTGTTCACAACAGGCTTTGAAGAAAGTATGCATATACTATGGATGTTGTTTGAGGGAAGGTCTTGTGTGGCCCAGCTTGCTTAGAATTTTTAGTGGCCATGAACTCTTGATCTTCCTGCTGCACCCTCATGAAAGCTGGGACTACCGGTATGCAATACCATGCGTGACTTGGATGCTTTCTTTTAAACTTTTATTGTAAAGTCTGGTACTGTACTCTAGTTATGTGAACTGAATATTGGATGGGATTACATGTTCCTTATGACTCTTATGAAGAGAATAGATTTGCATTTTTTTCAAATTACAGCTGCTATTGGGGTTCATAATATCTTCAGATATTAAAATTTTTGATAGCTTTTAATTACTTCATATCTTGTATGTTGCATACTTCAAATCCTTTCTGTGCTTCAGAGATGGACTTCCAGCTTGCTCTATTTTATTTCATTTTATTTTTTGCTCTTGGTATTACAAAAGCCACATTTTGCTACTTGGCTCCTTTGATTTGCGTGCAAAGTGACAAGCACAGTGGGCTATCTTAGTTCAGCTTGACTGAACACAGTCAACACTAAGACCTGGAAAGTTCCTTGAAGGAAGCTATCTTGAGAAAGCCAGTGTTCTCATCCTCAGCTCTCACTGCTGCCTGTGCAACTTGGAGGGAACATCTTGAAGGGTATGGCAGCCAGACTGGCACATTGGGTGCTTGCTTATGTGATTTTTTTTTCTCTTACACTTTTCTTTACTTTCAGGCAGTTTCACCGCTGATAACACAGAATATTAGAGGTTTCCAATAAAATCATCTCTTAGGCTTTTCAAGCATAATGCTTCTTTTTTTTTTTTTTTTTTTGCCTGTCACCTGTATTAGGGTTTTTCTGTTCTTCCCTCTCATTACAAAGTGATTCATGGTGCATGGCGATTTGCCATCTTGTTCTTTTACTGGTCACTGGCTAGTCGGTGAACATCTTATCCACCATTACTAAAGCCACATCTTCTGAGATCATTGAGGTATGTATTTTGGAGGTCACTGTGGCACCTTATGGATGACATAACTGTAGTCTCTTGTCACAAGCTCTTTGTATATAGACCTGGCTGTCCTGGACCATTTAATAGAAGAAATGAGGAAGGAGAATCATCACCCTAGTGCATGGCAGGAGCATGTACAGAGTGACAGGATGGCACACAATGTGGAGACAAGAAGTCAGAATGGTGAGGAGAGTTACTGTTTCATAAATGTTGGGTCTTTATGCCAAGTAAAATACTGATCCTTTCATATGGTTTACAATTTTGTCTTGTGATGCCTGGGTGAGGGGGATATAGCCATGGTAAGGGCATACAACCTTTCTTAATTGGTGCTTAGCTAAGCTGATGTTTTTCCTTTCTTTTAAAAACTTTTTTTTTTTTTGGTTTTTCGAGACAGGGTTTCTCTGTGTAGCTTTGTGCCTTTCCTGGAACTCACTTGGTAGCCCAGGCTGGCCTCGAACTCACAGAGATCCGCCTGGCTCTGCCTCCCGAGTGCTGGGATTAAAGGCGTGCACCACCAACGCCCAGCTAAAAACTTTTTATAGAGTAATAAAATACAGTTAGAAAGTGGGAGGTTACGCATAATATCACTTCATGATGTTTTTTAAATTATCAAAGTACAACCATGTAACCAGCACATACAGACTAAGAAATGGAGCACTTCTCAGCCCTCCATCCACACCCTCCTCCTACCTTGCAGTTGCTGCTGCTCCTCGCAAGGTTAACCTTCTGATTCCAACCACACAGACTAGCTGCCAGTTGGGCACTCTAAGTCAGGGGAAACTCACAGCTTGTTCTGTTGGGGTGTGTCTGTTTTTTGTTTTTTTTCTTTCTGTCACTCATTCACCATGGTGTTGGTGAGACTTATTCACAATGCCCTATGCTTTGTAATTCTTGTTGCTGTGTAATAGTCCATAGTGTGTCTGTGGAATACCATATTTGCCTATGGTATTACAGTGGGCAACTGCATAGCTTCTCAATTAAGATCATTGTTAACGGAATGACCACACATAACCCATGCACACATTTTCTTGTGCATCTCCAAACACTTCTGCCTTGGATTGGAAGTGTTGAGTGAGAGGCAAGCTCTATGCACTTGAGTGTAAAGTAGGAAAGGGTTCTGCACAGTCAGCTTGCAATCCAAGGAGAACTGCCTCAGCACACTTCTGGCAAAGGAGTGTGATTGTTCAGTGTTCATCCTTTAAAGATGAAGGAGTTTTCCAAAGTGGTTGTATCCAGATCTGAGTTTTGTGAAATATTCAAGAATTACCTAGAAGGCTGAAATAATAATAGTGACACTACTAATAATGCAACCATAATGATGATGATGATGATGAGAAAGTAGAAAAAGATGTTCCAGAAATGTGTGCTGGATAATGATCAGAATTGGTTGTTATGATTTCTTGTGGGATGTGGATTTGAAAGCCTGTCATGTATTCGTTTTGCTCATTCCTTTCTGAATTTTCCAGCCACTGGTGGAATGTAACACTCTACCCCTTTTGAACTCTTTCTTTTTTTAACACAGTACCACATTAAAGGTTAGCTGTAAAATTCCATCTCCTGTTAAATACAAGTTCTAAAGCTGTATGGAGTTCTTAAAGATATGATCATGGGCCTAAGAGTTGTCACAGAACAATTGAGTGTACACTGAATTCTTTGTTTGAATCTAGACATATTTCCTCCTTTGACTTGACTTTGTAGATCTGGCAGCAGTTGATAAATTGTTTTGGAGTAGAATCTTACTAGATTAAAAACAGCATTTTACTAAAAATAGACCTCTAGCTTGCTTATCAGTGCTGAAGAGACAATGTGAGGGAAAGTCTGCTCCATGGCTCTTCAGTTTTTAGCTATGATGTTAAGCATCACACAGAACACAGTGGACTAGCTACACCCCTTGTTTATGCTTTTATGCTGAGACTCTGTTTTCCCTATGGGAGAAGCTAATTTAGGGGGAGGGTATTCAGAATCATGTAATAAATGTGTCTGGTGAATAGCGATATAATTCTTTAAAATTGCTATTTCCCCTAGAAGCTAAAGTGAAACAACATTCTGGTCAGATTAATTTGCATACTTTCTTCTCTGGGTTAGGCTATTGTTTATTTAATATTTTTCTGTTCTTGTTTGTTTGTTTTGTTTTTTGTTCTTTTGACATAGGGTTTCTCTATGTAGCCTGGCTGTCTTGGAACTCTCTCTGTAGACCAAGCTGGCCTCAAATTCACAGAGATCCCTCTGCCTCTGCCTCCTGAATGCTGCGATTAATGGTGTGCACCACCACTGCCCAGCTTATTTAAGTATTTTTGAATAGACTATCTGTGTAGCTTTGTTGGAAAGATTGTGTCTTGAATACATATGACTTGGTTCTAACCAATCGGACAACATTACAGTATGTACTATATAGCTACTTTGCATAATGTGTTCTGTTTCTAAACTGTGCTTCAGAATTTCTGTGCTAGGTGGTCAAGATTGAAGTCAACTACAGATAAAATCTACTATATTAAAAGTCCAACATAACAGAGATGATCCTTAAATGTATTTTAATATTAGAAAACATATCCTTACAGTTATTATCTCAGCAGGTGAAAGGAAGGAAATCACATGATCATTCTCATAAAGTGACAGAGATGATAATGTTCTATTAATGATTTTTAAAAGAGCTCATAAAGTTTGGAATATTGCCAATGATCTCGAAGCCATAGTTGAAATCCCATGTGGTAGTTGCACTCGGGGCGTTCCTGATAAATGGAGTAGGAACCAGAGCACCCGCTGACATGTCTGTGACAGAACACTGTGGTAAACAACATAAATGTTAGACAGAAGAAGGCTGTGTTAACATTTGCTGGGGGCAAAATTATCTATGTTGGGAAAACAAATCAATTAAAAATTCTCAGGAGGACTTCAGTAAGGAGGTGGGGATTATGACAAAATGGAATTTATTGGGTGGTTCCTGTGAGTTGATCACACTCTACTCCGGTCTCAGTCCCACACCATACCCCAGAAACATGTTTATTGAAAGCAATCGGAATAATTAAGATGATTCTGAAGAGGAAAGTCAGAAAATATTCCAGCCTCAACTCCTAATATAAAAACATACATTAAGATAAAACCAAATATATAATCTCCAAATATTTATAAAGTTCTGAAATAGTTTCAAGGTGATCAAAATAGTGCTAAGTCACGTGACTAATGGATTATTCAATAAGAGGCAGACTGTATAGCGTTACTTAAAATGCTCTACAAAGAGTAATTCATGATTTAAAGGGGAAAGTAGAACAAATTAGGGCTTTTAAATATCTTATTTATTTTTATTTTTCAGCAAACCAAACTCAATGACATTTAAAAGGTTTAAGTTCTCATTCTGAAAGTATTTATTGTGTAGTAAATTTATATGAAAAATAAGAAAATGAGTAAAGGAGTACAATGGACGGTTAACAAAGATGAAAAGAAATAGGAGTGAGCCTTATTAGCTTTAAAATTAACCGAAGCTATGCATATCCAAATACAATGTATAGAAAAATAATCTTCACTCATAAAATTTACTTCTTTTGAAAGCTAAGAACCAGTGGTTGCTGACTCCACTCTATATAGATTGGTGAGTCCACAGTATGTGGTGGTTGGTGATTCCACAGTGTGTGGTGATTTGTGATTCTACTCTGTGTGGTGGTTGGTGATTCCACAATGTGTAGTGGTTGGTGATACCACTCTCTGTGGTGGTTGGTGAGTCAACTCTGTGTAGTGGTTGATGATTCTACTCTGTGTGGTGGTTGGTGATTCCACAGTGTGTGGTGGTTGGTGAGTCAACTCTGTGTGGTGGTTGGTGATTCTACTCTGTGTGGTGGTTGGTGATTCCACTCTATATTTGCTGTTTTGAAGGTTTTTTAGGCTTGTTCAGTTTCTTTTTTATAGTCTTTGACAAACTTATCATATAAAAGCCTTCAAACCCTTCAACTCAACAATTTTACTATTAATATCTTATTCTAAAATAGTTATTGTGAAATTCATCAGCTGTTTCAATGAAATCCATTGTAACACTGATCAATATTGTAAACAAATTGGGGGCCAATGAAATGGCTTAGAGATCAAAGGTTTCTGCTACCAAGTCTGACAATCTGAGCTGAATCCATAGGATGCACATGGCAGAAGGAGAGAATGGAGTCTTGCAAGTTTTCCTCTGACCTTCACACATGGTCTGTGTTGCATACATGTGCATGCATATGCACAAGCACGTATAATAAATAAAATGTGATAAAATACTAAATAGTAATAATAGTATGCTTATAAATTTCTCAAAAACAGAAAATCAGCTAAATTATGATGATATTTTTCTGACATTAAGTAAATGTTCCCTAATTAAATAATACATAAAATGTGTACACTCTTGTTGTTAAGGGAACTATTCAGACTGGAAAGGAAAATAAACTAGATCTTTTGTTAAAAGATGAAATGCCTGGAAGCTTATATGGATGGGAATCTAACTGATAGTGACTTCCTCTTGGTCGGAAATTATGAGCATTTTAATTTACTCATTTGTAATTATTCACATTTGTAATTTTTCTAGAATGAGAATAAATAACATTCATCACTTATCATTATAAATCACATTTAATCTTGTTTTCCATGAGGCATGCTTTGCGCTCTAAGAACAGAAATAGGGTGATCAGGATTATTTGTTAACTCAGAGTTGGATGGAGGCATCTCTGTTTAGCCGTTTCTTTATTGCTAGTAAATTAAATAATCTGGTTCTGCCCTTGATTTGATGGAGACACAAATAGAATCCGTAATATAATCAGACACCAACCATGACATTAATTAGCTAACCAATTATGTAAATCAGATCTCAGTTTCCACCACACCTTTTAAAAAATGGATTTTTATTTATAAAAGCAATAAAACAACTTAAAAATAATCCTGAAATGTTGCAAGAGGGTTGTCTAATGTCCTAAGGAAAGACTTAGGCTGCAGAAGATAAAAAGAAATTAAACAAAATGAAAAGCTTTGAAGACTCCACAAAACTTCTCCCATAGAAACTGTGCAGTCAGGTTACAGGTACGATATATACTAGGAAATTTAGGAAGAAAAAAATAGGTCTTTAGACCATAGTAGAAAGCAAAGTTTATTTATTGGACTTTGTCTATGGTAGTAACAGCAAGTCTGTGGACGGTATGAGCCATGGATGTCTGCATTGTGTAGCAGACGTGATGATGAGCCATGGATGTCTGCACTGTGCAGCAGTCCTGATTTGGTTAAGGAGCAGCTAAGTAGCAAGTGTTCTATCATTCAGTTCTCATTATGCAAATACTGATCAATCTGTGGTTGGTTGTGGACAGGGACTAAGCAGATTGGAAGGTACAGGGTTATGACTAGTGTTGATGCTTCTATGCATTTCCAGTTTGGGCTGTTGGGGGATGCTTCTGGATGAGGCTTCTGATTGTGGAATTCCCTGTTAAGGAACCATTCTCTTTCTCTTTTCTCAGTTGTACCCTTCTCTTTATGCTCACCACATCCTACCTTCAACAACAAACAGTTCTGGGAAGATGATTGGAGATCTCTTCTTCCATAGCTTTTTGAAGCTGAGCAAGGGTGGCATGCTGACTGTACCTATTGTTTATGACCCTGGCTGAGGTTCCATGCAGTACCATAAAAGGAGAACCATATTTAAAGGTGGTTTTGTAAAGAAGGTCAGCATAGCCTGGTCCAGGGTTCTTAATGGAAATGAAGCCACTAATAGTAAGGGTTGGAAGTCTTATCAAAGCATCACCTGAAGAAGGAACTGTTACAGACAATACCAGAATGTACACATTTTAACTGGCGTTGTCCAGTTTTCTTGAATGTGACTGTACCAATCATCTCTAGCAACTTAATTTAATTTTAGGAATAAGGAGAGTGAAAACACACATGTACCTTGGTAAAAATCATAAAAATTCAATGTTTCTGTCTTCTTTATGTATTTCAGAATTCTATGTTAATATTCAAATTTATAAAATGAAACAGAGAATATATCATCCTAGGTACCACATAAACTTGCTTTATATTTGTAATGTTTTAGAAAATATTTTATTTCCTAATCAGACACTCATATAATATGTTTGAATCCACTCACCCCGTATTCTCTGTCTTCTAATCCCTCCCCTATCTCCTCTGCCACTTTCCCCCACCGAATTCATGTGCTTTCTTATGGTGCTGGCATAACTGGATATCAACGTGCAGAAGGCTGCAAATAGATCCATATCTATCACCGTGCACAAAACTTAAGTCCAAGTGGATCAAAGACCTCAACATAAATCCAGCTACTCTGAACCTGCTAGAAGAGAAAGTAGGAAGTAGTCTTGAACGCATTGGCGTAGGAGATCACTTCCTAGGTATAACACCAGTAGCTCAGACACTGAGACAAACAATCAATCAATGGGACCTCTTGAAATTGAAAAGCTTTTGTAGAGCAAAGGATATGGTCAACAAGGCAAAGCGACAGCCCACAGAATGGGAAAAGATCTTCACCAACCCCACATCTGACAGAGGACTGATATCCAGAATATACAGGGAACTCAAGAAATTAAACACCAAAATTCCCAACAGTCCAATTAAGAAATGGGCTATAGAACTAAACAGAGAATTCTCAGCAGAGGAAACACAAATGGCTGAGAGACATTTAAGGAATTGCTCAACATCCCTAATCATTAGGGAAATGCAAATCAAAACAACTCTGAGATACCACCTTACGCCAGTCAGATTGGCTAAGATCAAAAACACTGAGGACACCTTGTGCTGGAGAGGATGTGGAGCTAGGGGAACTCTCCTCCACTGCTGGTGGGAATGCAAGCTGGTACAGCCACTGTGGAAATCAATATGGCGCTTTCTTAGAAAATTGGGAATCAATCTCCCCCAAGATCCAGCTATACCACTCTTGGGCATATACCCAAGGAATGCTCAATCATACCACAAGGGCACTTGCTCAGCTATGTTCATATCAGCATT
>CABHPR010136389.1:622-14382 GCA_902168415.1 Peromyscus melanophrys
AAGAAAATCTAAGTAAACAATCAGGAACTTCAGATGCAAGTATAACCAACAGAATGCAAGAGATAGAAGAGAGGATCTCTGGCATTGAAGATAAGGTAGAAGAAATAGATTCATCAGTCAAAGAAAACACTAAAGCCAACAAAGTCATGACCCAAAATGTCCAAGAAAGCTGGGACACCATGAAAAGACCAAACCTACGAATAATAGGGATAGAAGAAGGAGAAGAATACCAACTTAAAGGCACAGAAAATATATTCAACAAGATCATAGAAGAAAACTTTCCCAACTTAAAGAAGGAAATGCCAATGAAGATCCAAGAGGTCTATAGAACACCAAACAGACTAGACCCCCCAAAAAAGTCCCCTTGCCACATAATAATTAAACAACTAAACATACAGAATAAAGACAGAATATTAAGAGCAGCAAAGGAAAAAGGCCAAGTGACTTATAAAGGCAAACCAATCAGAATAACACCCGATTTCTCAATGGAGACTTTGAAAGCCAGAAGAACATGGACAGATGTAATGCAGACACTAAGAGACCATGGATGCCAGCCTAGACTAATATATCCAGCAAAACTTTCAATCATCATAGATGGAGAGAACAAGACATTCCAAGACAAAGCCAGATTTAAACAATACTTATCCACAAACCCAGCCCTACAGAAAGCACTAGAAGGAAAATTCCAACCCAAGGAAGTCAGATACACCCTCAAAAACACAGGCAATAGATAACCCCACAGCAGTAAACCCCAAAGAAAAGAAGTACACACACACTACCACCAAAAAATAACAGGAATGAACAATCACTGGTCATTAATATCTCTTAATATCAATGGACTTAATTCACCTATAAAAAGACACAGGCTTACAGAATGGATACGAAAGCAGGACCCATCTTTCTGCTGCATACAAGAAACACACCTCAAATACAAAGACAGACACTACCTAAGAATAAAAGGCTGGGAAAAGACTTTCCAATCAAACGGTCTTAAGAAACAAGTGGGTGTAGCCATCCTGATATCCAACAAAATAGACTTCAAACTAAAATCAATCAAAAGAGATCAAGAAGGGCATTACATATTCATCACAGGAAGGATCCACCAAGAGGAAGTTTCAATTCTGAACATTTATGAACAAACACAAGGGCATCCACATATGTAAAAGAAACACTACTAAAGCTTAAACCACATATAAAACCCCACACATTAATAGTGGGAGACTTCAACACCCCACTTTCACCACTGGACAGATCTCCCAAACCGAAACTTAACAGAGAAATAAAGGACTTAACTGATGTCATGACTCAAATGGACTTAATTGATATCTACAGAACATTCCATCCTAACAAAAAAGAATATACCTTCTTCTCAGCACCCCATGGAACCTTCTCCAAAATCGACCACATACTTGGCCACAAAGCAAATCTCAACAGATACAAAACAATTGGAATAACCTCCTGTGTTCTATCAGACCACCAAGGTTTAAAGTTAGATTTCAACAACAACAAAAACTACAGAAAACCTACAGTCTCATGGAAACTGAATAATGCTCAACTGAATCACCAATGGGTTAAGGAAGAAATAAAGAAAGAAATTAAAGACTTCCTAGAGATCAACGAAAATGAAGACACCACATACCCAAACCTATGGGACACTATGAAAGCAGTGCTAAGAGGGAAATTCATAGCACTAAATGCTCACATAAAGAAGTTGGAGAAATCTCACACTAGTGACTTAACTGCACATCTGAAAGCTCTAGAACAAGAAGAAGCAATGTCTCCCAGGAAGAATAGACGCCAGGAAATCATCAAAGTGAGAGCTGAAATCAATAAAATAGAAACAAAGAGAACAATACAAAAAATCAATGAAACAAAGAGTTGGTTCTTTGAGAAAATCAACAAGATAGACAAATCCTTATCCAAACTAACCAAAAGACAGAGAGAGAGCATCCAAATCAACAAAATCAGAAATGAAAAGGGGGACATAACAACAGACATTGAGGAAATCCAGAGAATCATCAGGTCATACTTCAAAAACCTCTATTCCACAAAACTGGAAAATCTAAAAGAAATGGATATTTTTCTGGATAGGTACCACATACCTAAGTTAAATCAAGACCAGATAAACTATTTAAATAGTCCAATAACCCCTAAGGAAATAGAAACAGTCATTAAAAGCCTCCCAACCAAAAAAAGCCCAGGACCAGATGGTTTCAGCACAGAATTCTACCAGATCTTCAAAGAAGAGTTAATACCAATACTCTCTAAATTGTTCCACATGGTAGAAACAGAAGGAACATTACCAAACTCCTTCTATGAGGCTACAATTACCCTGATTCCTAAACCAAACAAGGATACAACAAAGAAAGAGAACTACAGACCAATCTTCCTCATGAACATTGATGCAAAACTACTCAATAAAATACTGGCAAACAGACTCCAAGAACACATCAAAACAATTATCCACCATGATCAAGTAGGCTTCATCCCAGGGATGCAAGGGTGGTTCAACATTCAAAAGTCCATCAATGTAATACACCATATAAACAAACTGAAAGAAAAAAACCACATGATCATCTCACTAGATGCAGAGTAGTTATACCAAATATAAGTATACAGTCTAATCATGGCTGTCATCATACATTGCTCTAATTGAGTCACGTGATTAGTGTATTACATTATGTTTATATATAGATGGTGCTGAAATTATATAGAGCTATGTATGCTAGTTTATATATAAGCTTTCAAGTTCATGATTAGCTGAAAAATACAGTATAGAAAGGTGACTATTATGGTCATTTTTGTTTTTAATGGCTATTTGGTGAACACTAATTGTGTGTGTGTGTGTGTGTGTGTGTGTGTGTGTGTGTGTGTGTGTGTGTGCATGTGCATGTAGTAGAATGCATAGAAACCTTCTGGGCATATAGAAAAGTAACTATAATACTAATTATTTTTTAGAAAGTCATTAGGAGTGGGTGGTTATGAAGACATCACTATATCCTTCTCAGAATATTTTTGATATCTAATTATCTGTATTCATATCTACAATTTTTAAACCATCAAGAGAATAAATAAGTAGGCCACTTGAGGATTAAATATGCAAATATATGTAATTTGTGACATAATTCTGGTTGATACTAGTTAAACATTGCTTTATGAATCTGCAACTGACTATATATTTTGAATAAGAAAGAATCCTGATTTTAAATGATATAATCAGGATTCCCACAGTAGGTCTTCAAATGACTGAATAGAATTGAGTATGTAGAGCTCAGGAAACTTTTTGGTAAGAAAGAAGAATGAATAATGAGTAATTCATGTTTCCTCAGGATACAGCAAGCAGTTTAAGTGAATCATGTGTGTTAAGCAAGGAAAAGAAACAATGATTTCCTGTTCTTCACCCTGTCACTGGGCCCTCTTCTTCTGGGACATTAGAAGATTGTTATGGTCTACTCTCTAACTAGAAATGGGTCCTTGCTCCCAGGAAGGTGTCTGCAAACCCTCTCCTGCTGCTCTGGTGATCATCCCATGGATACATGGATCTGCTGTCACTGTATTGTGGACCGTGGTCCTGTTTAGGGTTACTGCCCCTCCTGCCATCTTCTGGCAGCATCTATCACAGGGATATAACTGGATTTCTTAGTATCCCCAGTGAAATAAGGGGGTGTGCTCTTTCTTCTGCATTAAGCTTTGCTGTTAGGCCTGGATTGGAGTTTACAAGAACAATTGAGATGATACCACTCTGAGGAGTACTTAAAATCTTTCTTCTGTTCTGACTTTGTCTGTTTTTCTTCTCTTACACTAGAAACACCTGAGAGGCTGGAGGGGAATTGTCATGGGGATGCCAACTTCGCAAATCTATGGTCTACTTTGTTGTGTATCATTAGATACAGAGTGTATAAAGTGAAGAGGGAATGATGCCCAGTTAACTAATTAATTAACATGCTTTCAGAGCTACCTGGATGTTTTTATTCCCAAATATTGTAACAAAAGAGAGAACCATTAACCTGACTGACATAAAGTCATTTCACATATTTTCACTTGAATCACTATCCTCATTAATATAGAACTTAACAGTAGAAGACAGAGGACTCATGGGTCTGAATTCTGGGTTTTCAATCACTAGCTACATGAAAACAATCTGAGCTTCCAGAATCTGTTATATTATAGAATAGTTCTGATGATCAGAATCTAGCCATGATAATGACATTTGTTCTAATTTTCATTAAATTCTAATGTAAATATAATAATTTTCTTCTATTTTGATTAAGTTTTTTAGACTAAAAGTTAAGACAACCTTACAAATACCTAAGGTAAAAATCATAATCATTTGGTATTTTGTATAATTCATATAATATATGCAGTCTCAAATTCATGATCCTCCTGTATCAGCTTCTTCAGTACTGGGAGCGCAGGCAGACATAACACACTCAACTCTAAAAAAGTTTTGTTTGCCGTGATGTATTTATACAATGGTTCTTGCATTTTTATAACATTTATTTATTTTTATTTTATGTTTATAGTTTTACCTGAATGTATATCTATGTCCCACATACAGGCAATACCTACTGAGTCCACAAAAGGTGGTCAGATACATTAGAACTAGAGTCACAGATAGTTGTGAGCCACCAAGTGTGGGCTGGTGTAACACGAATCTTAAAGCAACTCGCCAGCTTCTCACCCAATCCTGTTTCCATGAATCTTCAGACTGAAAGCTTCTGAGTCCTCATCCAAATGGATCTCAGCTGAACTGCTGCTACAAGCCTAAAAGCTTAAAAACCCTAAAAGCTTAAAAAGAGTCTAGTTCCTGGTCCTCACACCTTATATACTTTTCTGCTTCCTGCCATTATTTCCTGGGATTAAAGGTGTGTGTCTTTCCTAAGCAAGATATGAGATCTCAAATCCTGGGATTAAGGGTGTGTGCTACCATGCCTGGCTCTGTTTCCAGTGTGGTCTTGAACTCACAGAGATCCAGATGGATCTCTGCCTCTGGAATGCTAGGATTAAAGGCATGTGCTACCACTGGCTAATCTCTATGTTTAATATAGTGGCTGTTCTGTTCTCTGACCCTCAGGTAAGTTTATTGGGGTGCACAATGTATCAACTACAAGCTGGTGATCAAACACAGTCCTCTGGAAGAGCAGTTAGTCCTCTTAAACACTGAGCAGTTTCTCCAGCTGTTTCTTTCATCACCAAGCATTGCCTGATTAAATTTTTAAAGGGATTTTTGTTGAAAAGGTTTACAAAAATTATTTCCTGTAGTTCTTGGTATTTTGATCAATCTCATATACTAAGTTACATTAAACTTAATTTCATACCTATACTGAACTACTTCATGTACATACTCTGGGATACAACACTTAAACAATATAGGTGATTGAAAAAGCAAGGAGTACAGATATGACTGAAGAAGTGTGATTCCTTAAAGTTTATGAGTCCATATACTTATACCAAATAACTTTGTTGGATTTAATAATTTTTAAAAACAATAATTTAAGCTCATCATGTCTTTGTCTTTTGTCCTAATGCCCAGTGAATGCAGCTCTGACTGGTTCGTTATCTTGCTTGTGGTTTTGTTGTGTGGGTGTAGAAATCTTCCTTTGCAATGCAGTGCAGTGCAGTCCATATATTTTGCAAAGCTGCTTAAGCCTCAGTTTCCTTGACATGGCCCTGGGGACTCAATACTGTGTGGTCTGGAGAAAGTGGCAGCATGGGAGATGAAGGTACTGTTGACATACAAACCTGAATGGGGTGCACTTGAAAATCCTTCAATGCAGGACATATTTTCTGATAAAAAACAAAAAGCTAATAAAGACCATAGCAATCTTAGGGAGTATAGTGGCCAAATATTCACATTTACCAATTCCTAAAATTTGAGATTGCAGATGAAAGTGTAGGCAATTGATAGTTTTATAATATAGCAAAGGGGTTTAATGGGCAAGATATAATATGTACCATTTTCATGTGATAAATACCCTTCAAAGAGTTTCACACACATCAGTTCACTTAACTCTTATTACAACACTATATAGACGGCACTCTTATTCATTCTCAATTAAAGAAGAGGTAAGAGAAGGCAGAACTGGAAATCAGACCAGAAAATCTTGTTAGAGACACTACGTGGTTATTTACTTTGTTATTTTGGCTCTTGTTGTCTTGATAACTAACTTCTAATACTGACCTCTGTTTTAGTGCCTGTCTGTGCTGTCCACTTCTCTGATGGTTGCTGGTGTATGAAGACTTTAGTAATAAGGAAGCATTTGTCCACATTAAGAAAATGTGATTATTTAAGTTAGTTTCTGTTTCTAATTTTATTTGCCTCAGGTAAAATGAAAGGAGTACATTTTGGGGTGTGTGTGTGTGTACATGCATGTTTAAAACAAATAAGACTGTACTGAAACATTTATAAAGGCATATTTTATAAAAAAAAAAACAAACCAGTAACAGCCGACAAGTCACAATTTTCCTTTCTATCTCAGAATGAGATGTCTACATAGCTTAAGTTTTATTTCTCAGCTATTAACTTTGATGACATCTTTCCTCTTCCAGTTTATCAATAAAATTGTTTAACTAAATATAAGTTTTTCCTTGTAGGACAAGAAAGACTAATTACAGGAATGTAGGCAGTCTCAGTATCACAATGCACAAGAGGGAGGCTATGATTGTAATGGGCAGACTTTCTGTTTGGGGGAATATTGACTCATGTCATGGAATACATCATTTTCATAATCACTTCTACTTGTAGCCCAAATTCAAATTAAGAGGAATCAGGAAATTCGAACAAATTATATTGGCCTCCATGTATTATTGCTCTTTTAGCTTTCCATTTCTGTCAGAGTTTATTTCCAGTAATGGCTAATTTAGATTCAAACCAGGTCATGCTTGCTTAGTAACAGCTGGAGTGTCATGGATTTTTTTTTTCTAATATCAGTCCAAATATTGCCTTAAAAAATCACATCTATCATTATCTCTGACAAAGATTCAGTATTCGCCACTACCTTAGCTCTATTGGCATAGCTATTAATTCAGTCCTTGGAATTGTCAGGGCTGTTGATAGTGTTCTTGGCTTTGATGCATTGTGGCTCTCTCCATGCAAAGCACACTGAGTTTGCTACTGATTTGGTGCTGCTCCATCTCCATCACAAAGCATAGATTCACTCATTCCCTTTTGACTTTGCCTCTCATCCTTGTAATTAAGACTCCTTTGATTGTGTTTGGCAACTCACCATCTGCAGAAAGAGAGGGCAAGCCCAGAAAACTGGTGCTTTCACGACTTCACAGGGTCCTTGATTAAACTCCGTTTAATTCTGAGAATCTTAATCAAGGTAATTATCTGAGTGAGAGTGTCTGCGTCTGTGTCGGCACTGGTTCCTCTGTGGCTTCTTCCAACAGCTGGAAGGTGTTTTGAATATGGCATATCTCCACAATGGACCTACTGTGGGGAAACAGCACAGAGTAGAGCAGCTCTGCTGAACACAGTCCTCAGTGGATGGCTGTATTGATTTGTTTTTAAAACTTTCCAAATGTGTACAAAGCACACTGCTTATTTTGTGCCAAAAGACTAGATTAGCTAATTTACAATAACACTGAATTCAACCCCTTATTATTTCTCTATAATTCTCATACTGAAATGCACTCATTACTTACCAGTACACTTCACCACCTTCCCACAAATACAGGAAGTCCAAGCCAGAGATAGCTCAAAAGTTATTTCAATACATGCATCCCTCATTTTATAAAATGTTAGTTTACTAGACATGTTTTAATCTAGCAAATATTTTAATGTGCTTACCTAGCCAACACTGACAGACAGTAGAAATGAAAATAAAATTTTAATATTAGAAAATGTTGGTCCCTGAAAATGTAAAGTTCTGTTGGTTAAATAATCTTGAGAGCTGGGATTGTGCACAGCTATTGCATTGAGCATTTGGTTAAGTTACATTGTTTTGTCCAAGCCAGCACATCCAGGGCTGGGGGCATATAGATTTTCTTAAATATAATCCAGACTTCCATTTTGATTTATACCTCATGAGTGAATCGATCCACCAGAGCTATTATATATCTTCCTTTTTCCATTTCCTTCCTTCAAGGCCTTTGGTTAGTGGGTGGAGGAAGGATGAGAATCTGCCAGCCGTGGCATTGCAGGATGGGAAGGCCTTGGATGGCCTCCAGCCCAGCATTTCTCACCTTCTGATTTTGTTTTGACTTTTTAGCTTGCTGAAGTCTCATAAGAACATAAAATTTAGTGAAGGAGTCTAGAAATTTCACACCTACCTTAAGCTTTTGGTTTGAAGTCAGTGGTTGTATATCAAATGTTTTATTTCAGAACTGTGTGGTATTTTCCTATGAAATTAATTTAATATAGTAATCAACAATATTTAGAGCATATAAGATTATATTTTATCTCTTTTTATTAATTAATATTAAATAAATATCTGATATAAGCATTTTAATAGGGAAGTAATTTAAAAGGATATTTTCTATAGTTTTTATATGTGGACCAAATATATTTTTACAGCATAATTTTTTTTAAAGCCTGATTTTCATGACCTCCTATTTGGAACTCTCCAATATTGTACTTAAAAATGAAGACTTTAAAGAATAAGACTTCTACATATTATCTTACATAACAAAACAAGAGGAACCTACAGGAGATGTTTTTCAGCATGTTTTGTTTTGTTTTGCTTTGTTCTCTAATAATGGGTTGTTAGTGTGCATCACGATATTCCAGATTTTAAATTGTTTTTCTATTGTGTTTATTTTTTAAAAAATAACATGTACATAAGATAAACATGCTACTGTATTTTTTAAAATTAATGTTGTTTTGATGTGATGTGTGTGAGATTGACAATGTGATCCAAATTTGTGAATCTGGTGAATGAGCCTGACACTGTTTTCCAGTAGAACATCTCTCTCTCATTCTTCACCAACTTGTGCTTCTTTTTAAATAAGAGAAGTTCTACTTTCTCCTTACAGTATAAAAGTATCACTAAAATGACAGTGTCAAAATCATATAACAGATTTAAAACCTAATGTAAAAAAGTATGCCACCTTCATGATAGGGACAACTTCCAAGGCTTGGGAGGTCAGAGGTGGCAGGAAGTGTGAAAAAATCTTAATGTTGATATTTCAATTTTTATGCTTAAGATACAAACTTGAAGAAATGCTACAAGATCTTTAACACTAACTTTAACTTCAACGTGAAGAGTTTTTGAAACTGTTTTGGAGTTCCTTTGCTTAAAGAACCTATCAAGAGTGCATTCCCATTTTCCTTATTAGAGGAAAAAGTTTATGTTCATTTTTACCTCTGCCTCAGTACATTGCTCTGCTTCAAAGCACAGTTGAAGTTAGAGGAAGTGGTGTTTAGAAAGTGCTGAGCACGGTGTCTGGCCCACTAAGCAAATCAAATGTTGATTGTGCACCTTTCTCCTGCTTCTATCTCCATTCACTGTTATGTTTATAAATCCTTAAATACCCAGGTATTTTTGTTTTCTGCTTCTTCAATATGGCTTTCCATCTCCCTATTACTCTCCCACAGTACTTTCCTGGTTATCTCCTCTCTGCCACCAGTCTACTTGTAATTGTGAAAGTCATTGGATCTATCCATGGCACACCATTCATTGATGAATTTCTTGCTCTTTTGTTAAATAATAAGGAACTACAATTCAAAAGTAGACTTCCATGTTGTCCAAATCTACAATTCCTGATTGTACAACTACTAAAGTTGGTTCCCCTGCCCCTTTTCTCTATAGATGATTCTTGGAGATTTGAACAGAGAAGTTAAGTCTGCTGATGGAATAAGGGGAACTTTAATCAAAAAGTGAATGTAGTACCAAGATGATTTTTTTTCTTATTAAAAAGGCATGAATTCTATGACTACTTAAAAGTAAACCAGTACAGTATATTCTGTTTATGCTTTATTTTAATTATGATAATATATAAAATGAAGCCTGTTCACAGTACAAATTATTATTAGACATTCTCTAATATAATTCAATTGTATTATTAGATATGGTATTTGATCCTTCTCTCATACTTTTAAATATTTAAAGGTTTTATAATCAACTATGAATTATTGCATGCAAAAGTTCTATTGTGGGATGTATTTAATCACATGTACACATACAAAAGATAAAGTACAGCTCTTTAAAAATAGTGATGGTGGGGGAGTGGGTACTTTGTAGATTGAATCAAGTAGAACTTGGGCTTCAGTGTCAGCAGCTTTTGTTAGAGGCTTTTCACAAATTTATGTGGCATGCAGAGATGATTCTTAGAACAAGCAATCAAGGTTATTTCACCATGCAGCTGTCTCACAAACACCTCCAGGAAGTCTTTGAAGGTTGGGGGATGTTGATTAAAGCAAAGTCTCTTGTGAAGCTTCAGAGACATTTCAGCAAGGCATTAAAATAAAAGAAAGGAATTGACATCAACTTAACTCCCCACCCTAATGCGGCTGGTCCTATTAATAACAAGTGTGATATTAATCAAGCACAAGATTTAAATCATAATGCATTGCTGTTGTTCTAGCAAAAAATGCAAAATATCTCTCAGTATTTTTTCCAGGTCCCATAAAGGCTTAAAATGTAAGACAACACATTTACTATGATTAACTTCTATTTCTAGGAACAAAGTGGGATACAGCAACTTAAATGACTGCATCTGAAAGTATGCCTTTCAGAAAGGAATGGCAAAGGACAGGTAAAACCAACTAATTCTGCTCTGTATAAACTTTGCACATGGAAACAAACAGGAAACCTCAAAGTGTACTTCTATCTTGGTAGTAAGATAATCACTGCATCAATTCTAACAGTGAGAAGTGAGCAGAGACATTGACTCTGGAAAACAGAGTCTTCAAAGTTCCTGGTGAAGTGATTGGAAGGATGCATTAAATTACAGAATAAACCCAGTTTTATTCTCTACTTACTGGAAAAATTTAAAATACTGAGAATTCATGTAGTGAGTTTAATACAGAGGCTCCTGACAAAGCTTTGCCATAGTCATGATGTACTCAATCAACCAAGATGAGATGTGTTTGAAGAAGGAACAACGAGAAACTCCAGTGAGTTGTTTTAGGTTTGGTTACTTTTTTTTTTTGTTTGTTTAGTTTTTGTTTCTGTTTTTAGACAGTCTCATTGTATAGCTCTGTCTGGCTTGGAATTTGCTAAGTAGACCATGCTGGCCTTGAATTCAGAGAGATCCTCCTATCTCTGCCTTCCAAGTGCTGGGATTAAAGATACGTGCCACTATGCCTGGATATATTGGCCACCAACTTTTATTTTTTGTCACCTTTTCCCTCACCATATAGTTATTTGTTTGGACAAAATATAGTTAGTCTTTTAACTATGATATACCTTGGGATTTTTTTTTTTTTGGTCTTGTCAGTCTGATGTTCTGTGTGCTTCTTTTATTTGTGTGGAGGAGTTTTTCTTTAGTTTGGGGGAGTTTTCTTCTATGATCATGTTAAAGATTTGTATATGCCATTGACTTGAGATTCATCTTCCTCCTCTATGCCTATAATTCAAAATTTGGTCTTTTCATGGCATGTCCTATTTTCTGTATGTTACTTTCATGTGTTTTTTAATATATATATATATATATATTATGTTTATATATATATATATATATATATATAAAATAAGCAAATATATTCCTTGCTTATTTTGCTGGATCTTCTACTTTGTCTACTAGTCCTGATATTCTCTATCTTTTGCTTAATTTCTTAATTTCTTCAACTTGTTAGGTTTTCCCTTGAGTATTCTAGTTGAGTTATTGGATTTTTCAGTTTCACTTTTTTTTCTTTTTTGTTTTGTTTTGTTTTGTTTTTCAAGACAGAGTTTCTCTGTGCAGCTTTGAGCCTTTCCTGGAACTCACTCTGTAGACCAGGCTGGCCTCGAACTCACAAAGATCTGCCTGCCTCTGCCTCCCGAGTGCTGGGATTAAAGGCATGTGCCACCACTGCCTGGCCAGTTGCATCTTTCTTTAAGCTTGAGTTTTCTTCAATGTTTCTCTATATTGAATTCCATTTTCAAATCCTAGGTTGTTTTCATCATTTCCATCTGCATTATATTTGTGTTTTCTTAGGCATTATTCAGCTGTTTATTCTCTTTAAGTTCTTTTTCTTTAATTTCATCCATCTATTTCTTTGTATCTCCTTTAAATTCCTTGAATTCTTTGATGAAGTCTATGATTATTCTTTTAAATTATGTATCCCATGTCTCATCTAGATAATTCTCATTGGCAAACATTTCTATAAGATTGATGGGTTTGGGAGGGAGATACTACCTTGGGATTTCATATTGTTGGTAGTTTTTCAATGAGTTGTGGGCATGTGAACTTATTTTGTCAGTTTTTTGTGTGTCTGATATAGTCAGAGCAACTAGTCACAGAAGAAAAGAGGTGTGAGACAGTTGGGCCTAGAGATTGTAAGTGGCTTAGGCGGAATAATGTCAAGTGGACATAGGGAACTTGGCTGGTATGCAGAATATGCGTCCTGGTCCAAGCCTGGAGTGTAGGGTTAGATCTAGGGATTGGGGAGGATCTATGGAGAGGAGGATTAGGCAGACTCACTGGGCTAGACCCTGGAGAAGGATATGCAGAATCTGGCTTGGTAGAGAGATTAGATATGGCATTGGAGGAACCAGTTGGTAAGGACAGGCAGGTGAGCCCAGGAGAGAACCTAGAGGTTATTTTTGAAGCACAATCAGGGGTAGCAAGATTAGGACTTGGTACTGGATTTGGGGCCCAAGGTAGATCTGTTCCCTCAACATTATAAGCTATGGATATACTTTTGGTGCCCGCCCCCCATTGTCAGAAGGTTAGTTATTGCTGAAAAGACTATACACTTCAGACACAGGGCCTAGAAGCCTGTGAGATGGAAATGATGTAAAGGCCTCTTTCTTGAGGACTTGCTTGCATGGTACCAGAAGGTGCCTTGCAAGCTTCCAAAGGAGGGAAGCAACTAACAGTCCAACAGTCTTAACCACAACAATGACTAACATGGGCAGGATAACCCTGGGGATTCAAGTAAAGATGCACGTTGGTAGTACTAAGCACCTCTCTAACTAGATTTAAGCTATGTTCAATAAAAGGGAAATCATGTTTTGTATGGGAAATCTGGCCAACTACTGAGAGCTAGTGAAGTCATGGATCTTGGAGGCAAACCTCCAACTGCCACTTTACTAAACCAGCATAATAGCTAAATACCATCTAAATATTTGTCCTCATACTTAAAGGGAAGTATATCCTTACCCTTCATCAGGGAAACTTCTCTTTACAACAAATGGATGCCATTACAGAAAACCATAAGCAACCAAAACAAAGAGTTGTGGATCCCACTTTTAGTGGATACATCTGCAAAACACCGAAGGCTCAGATATCCCTGTAGAAGAGAGATTGTAAGAGTCAGATGATCAGGGATTTTGCTGTGAGGCGGTGTCAGAAACTACACCTATAAATATTCACTAGCCTGACTGCCTAAACATGAACTAAACACAGAAAACAACAATAGACATGCTAAAGTGAGTAGGTAAAAGAACATAGCCCTCAACTCTCACAGAGAATTATAGGCAAGTAAGGGATGGTGAGATCTAGATCAATAGTTTTCCCCAGGGAAGAGCATGCCAATATCAAATGATGGCCATCCTGAAAACATACATAAGAATAACATTGTACAGACTAATCAGGTTGTATTTATGTATTTGGAAATATGATATGTGTGTGTGTGTGTGTGTGTGTGTGTGTGTGTGTGTGTGTGTGTGTGT
>CABHPR010136389.1:14392-31283 GCA_902168415.1 Peromyscus melanophrys
TGTGTGTGTGTGTGTGTGTGTGTGTGTGTGTGTGTGTGTGTGTGTGTATCATACTGTCTTAGTGTTTCTGTGAAGAGACACCATGACCATGGCAACTCTATTATAAAGGAAAACAGTTAATTGTGGAGGCTCACTTGCAGTTCAGAGGTTCAGTCTATTCATTATCATCATGGCAGGGAGTATGGTGGCATGCAGGCAGACATGAGGCTGGCTACATCTTGATCAGTAGGCAACAGGAAGTGGACTGTGACACTAGGAGTAGCTTGAGCAAAGGAGACCTCAAAGCCCACCCCCACAGTGACACACTTCCTCCAATAAGGCCATACCTACTCCAACAAAACCACACCTTCTAATAGTGCCACTCCCTTTGAGCTTATGGGCGCCAATTACATGCAAACCACCACACACATGTGTATGTGTGTAACAACAATTGATGAAAAAATAGGCTACAAATTAGAAAGGGAGAAAGGAGGCTTATGTGAAAAAGTTAGAAGAAGGAAAGAGAAAGAGTAAATGATGTAATTATAACATAATCTTCCAAAACATTAACCCAAAGTCTTCAAAAAGAGATTAAAACAGTGATTATCTATAGTGGACATACTTTACACACTTATAGAATGTAAGGGTATATATGTCTTCATTTGTCTGATCTATCTAGCCCTCCTTTTCTATTACATTATTCTTCAACAGATAAGAAATGAATCAAAGGATGAAAGAGCCTTCAAAAGTTAAAAACTAAATTTAAAATATTCAATTTAGTATAAAAAAGTTACTTTTTTGTGTAGCCATCAAGGGAAATTGGATATCATCTCAACCATCAATAAGGGAACCAGCACTTTGAACCCAAGAAGTGATGTGGTTTTGTAAAAGAATGACCATGACCTAGAATCATGTTGAATTGTCTGTGTGATTTAGTGAACTCCAGTCTGTATTAACTAGATAAAGGAAAAAATTTGCAAAAGTTAGAAGTTCTCAGAAGTTGGGTTGTCTCTTTTAAATAGACAAAGCACTTGGGTGAGAGAAATTGTTGCAAACATTGGGTTGTCCCTAGTGTTACCCTAGCAATCACTAAACATTGATATGTTTTGTACATAACTGTGTGATATAAGAAACTTCTTGATTTGACCTCAGCCTTATTTTTAAGTATCATACTCAACTTTTCACACTTTTTCAAGGTATGAAAAGGCTGTTCCAAATTTGCCTCTGTACTTTCTTGCTTCTGGAATGCTGGTTTTACTTCTGTTTAAAAGTCTTTGACCAATTTCCCTTGCTCTGATAAAAAGTGTAAACTGTCTTGCTAATGGCCTTCAGTCAGCCTGTTACTGTGGTCTTTAATGCATAGCAACTTTTTAAATACTGAGTTTTAGATACAATAAAACTGTGGGCTTTTTGAGGGTCAGACTACTTACTGATAAAAGAAGGGACGCTGGATTTACATGGACCAGAGATGACACTTAGTCTTTGCTCTTCAGATAATTTATGGAAGAGTAAAATACTTAACTTCTTTGAGCTTATTTCCTAACTCGTATCTTGGGGATATGTCTCAGGGTTGTGGTTTACTGTGATGGCAGGTTTAAAGCTCTTAGCAAAGGGTTCTACACATAGAACACATTTAAATAAAATGCCACAATCTATTTCTTACCAGCCAAGTATAGAATTAAGTGCATACCAAATACTTCATAAAAGTTTAATTATGAAGTGAATTAATGAGTTATAATGTCTTCTTTTAAAGTTAAGTATTTTACTCTATTTTTTAATTTGTAAAAAAAAAAATAGGGAGTTTGTAACCAAAAATGTTAATCTGTTTGCAATAAATAAGTCTACTGAAGCATTCCAAAACCAACTGGGGAGCAGTGTAATTGGTGACCTGGGTGAATTTTCTCCTGAAGGCAGTTCCTTGGAAGAACAAGGAAATGCAAAGATATGCAAAGAGTATCATCCAGCTGAGCCCAGTTTATTAGTAATCTCATTGACTCTACCAGGAGGCCCTCCTGCTACAGCTTGGGCTAGGAGCCCTCAGGGGCCCAGATGGTCTCTGATGCACAGTAACAGTCAGTGCACAGAGTGAACCAGGTCATATCCTGGGAATGTCCCATGTTCCACCAGCCTGGCCTGGTTTGTGCTATAGTGCATATGTATGAAGAAAAGAAAAAGCTTATGTCTAAGAAGAAAAATTAATTTGCCTGTGCTCCATGGCATTATAGTGTCATGATAGTTCAAGAATATCTTTTAAATGTCTTAAAAATTCAAAGAAAACTGGAAAAGAAATTGCAGTTTATTACCCTCGCCTTAACTCTGAATTAACTTTCAATTTATTATTGTAACTAAAGGAGATACGCATCTCAAGCTGTGCTTGCTGCTCTATTGCTAAAATAATCAAGGATAGTATTTTTACCCTCCATTTGAGTTGATAAAAATCTTGATAATTTTCTTACAATAAATTAAAATGCAAATGACAACAGAGACTACTTTCTCTTGAGATTTAAAAAAGGTTATTTGAAGTCTAATCCTGATTCCATAATTTGCAGACAAAGTGGGCTGATGGTTTTCTGACCACAGTATTCCTAGCTTTTGGTCTTTCTTCATAGCCTAGTGTAATCTCTGGACATCAATCCAGTTGTGAAACTCTATCCCACAGATTCTTACAGTACTTTGCTATGTTAGAAGATTCACTTTTTTGTTTGTTTCCTTTTTTCTTTTTGTTGTGCTAATTCTACAGCCCAGGGCCTCATGGATGTTAGGCAAACATTCTACCACTGA
This sequence comes from Peromyscus melanophrys, assembly GCA_902168415.1. Taxonomy (NCBI): domain Eukaryota; kingdom Metazoa; phylum Chordata; class Mammalia; order Rodentia; family Cricetidae; genus Peromyscus; species Peromyscus melanophrys. The sequence goes on from CABHPR010136389.1 coordinate 17,153, forward strand.
GTTACAATCTCATCTAAGAAGATTAATTATTAACATAAGGGTCTGATTGAGGGGGGTGTTATTACTAATACAGTATGTACTGATCAGCACAAGCACATGGCATTTCATACTGAATGTTCTAGGTAACATCCTTTCTTTCACTCTCTAAAAAGCAGTCTCCTTCATTATCCTTAGCTTTTGGTCATCTCTCTGGTTCTTTTCTCATCCTGCGTCACCATTCCTTTCCCTAATTCTTCCTCTACTTTTCCTTTAACAAACAACAAATAAACAACAACAAATGCATACAAACTATTTTTTTTTTTTAGATATCAGCATTGTGTGTTATTTGAAGCTTGGACAGGATGGATAGGTTCAAATCCCACCTTTGCCAATCACAGGGGCAATGACTTGGGATAAATCACTTAATCTCCCTCAGTTACATTATCTAAAACACGAAGGAGAAAGAATTAACTGCTCAAAAAATAGCCATGATAATTGAGTTGCTAATTTCTGCAAGCCCTGAGAAGGGTTCTTGGTGTTGTGGCAATAGAAACTGTCACTTTCCTTATTGCAGCTTGGACTCATCATCACATTTTTCAGTCTCTCAAACAACCTACCAAGATAGTTTCTAACAAAGAACTTCTACAATAAAAGAAATTCCAGTGCCAGACATTAAGGGAATATTGGTTTCACATCCTTAGAAATGTTTTCATCCTAGAAATCCTTTGTAAATGATTGATATCTACTACTGTACTATTGATATCTAGCAATGTAATGAACAAGGAACAGATATTTACTAATGAGCTGGGAATAAACCTAAGAATAATCCATTGGTTGAAGTATTAAGGCAACTTCATATAGTTAGAAGGGAGGTTTATTTTGTGGGGTAACTTACAAGTGAAGGGATAGGTTACAGGGTCCAGGAAAGGTGTAACACAGTCCAGTGGTGTTCAGTGTGACAGTTACCGGAAGACTCAACGGGGGTAGTACTTCCAGGTCAAAGCTGGAACAGCTACCCACTACAACAATCAGTATCTCAATATATGAAACACAATCCTATTGGGTTTGTTATTAGAGAATTAATGATATGTAGTGTATTTCAAAGGTTTATTAAATGAGAAAAGCTTTTCAACCCTAAGTATAATATCAGAAAAATAATTTATGCTGTACTATGGCATATAAACACTAACATATAAAGCAACAAGTTTTACCTACGGTAGTGACATAAAGTTATTTTTATCCTTAGTGATGTTTTGAACAATCATCAAGACTTAGGGACTTGAACTTGTTTCTGTGTAACAGTATGTGCTGGATAGTCAGCTTTGTTCAAGGCCATCTCCTGGAAGGAATAGCATGTGAACAGTAGCTGAGGAACATTTTAAATTAAAATTTAAGTAAAGGGAGATATCGTTCAATAGAGTTGTAAAGAGTGAACAATGGATTGGGGACAGATTAAGATCAAATTATCTAAAAAATAAAACACATTAAACTAGGAATGAAGCTGTCTGGCTGTAGCCAATGGGCCTCAACATCACCTGGGTCTTGTTGGAAACACAAATTCTGGATCCACGCCACTTGCCCAGTTGTACTAAATCAGCTGTACCCCACAAACTATGTTTTAATTGTCCAGGAGCATTGTGTGATACTTCTGTTTACTCAACTTGGAGAAGCACTAAAGAATATACACTTATTAATTGTACACACCTCTTAAGATTTTAGGAACATCATCCAAGAGAGAGAAATTAAATTAATGTGATATTCTTACTTTATTATATATGAAATTTACAGTTTAATCTCTTTGATGAATCTAAGTATCTTCTTGAGCACTCCTGCCCTGAGAAGGACTTAATATTAAAAAAAAGTCCAGTGAGAGGATTAAACTTTAAAGGTAACATCTGAAGTATTAAAAAAAAACCCTAAAGGAAAAGATAAGGTACTCAAGAATAATTTTTTTCTTCTTTTTGATATACAGAAAACACAGAAGTAGCAAAAGCAAAAATAAAAGAGGAAAGTGAAATTAAACTAAGAGATTTCTTCATAGTAAAAGATAAACACAAAATGAAGGGGCAAATCATAGAGGGAGTAAAATATTTGCAATTCATATATTTAATAAGAGTTTATACTAAAAATAATCATAAAATTAAAGAGCAAAAACCAAATCATACTTTCGTAAAAAAAGCATACTTTCCTAAGGAAGACACACAAATGGCCAAACATATGAGATGTTCACTGTGACTAGGCACAAGAGAAGTACAAATTGGAACCATAATGACAAATCACCACACAGGATGGCTGTTGTGAAAAATGAAAGGATAAGAAGTATTGGGGGAAAATAAACCTTTCTGTGGGGTTAGTGGAAATATGAAAAGGTCCAGCCACTATGGAAAATAGTATTGAAATTCTCCAAGAGCTTAAATATAGAATATATACCAAATGGTAATCACAGAGGAGATAACGTTATTACCTCAAAGAATGATCCCTGTAGCCCATATTCATTGCCATGTCAATCACAACAGTAAGATATGGAAACAGCTTAAGTATTTGTTGACAGATGGACAAAGAAACTGTGACTGTACTCAGCCTTCAAATGTCTATCATTTGTGAGAATGTGGATGAGGTGGAAGATGTGTCAAATGAAATAAATCAAGCACAGAAGGATAAATGCTGCAATATGTTTCTTATACCTAGAACCTAAAGTTTGTTGAACTGAGAAACAGAACAGATGGGTTCTCAGCAAGACTTGTGGGTGAGGAAAATTGGGCGATTTTAGGCAAAGGACACAAAGATGCAGTTATAAGTAATCGAGTTCTGAAGACCTAATGTAGAACATAGGGATCATAGTTCTTAGGGTTTCTATTGCTATAAAGAGACACCATGACCATGGCAATTCTTATAAAGGAAAATGTTTAATTTGGGCTGGCTTACAATTTCAGAAGTTTAGTCCATTATTGTCATGTTCGAAGCATGGAAGCATGCAGGCAGACATGGTGCTGAAGGAGCTGAGAGTTCTACATCTTGATCTGCAGTCAGCAGAATGTAAACTGTCCCTCACATTTGATGTAGTTTGAGCATGTGAGACCTTAAAACCCACTGACACAGTGACATGCTTCCTCCAAAGGCCAAACCTCAAAGAGCACCACTCTCTATAGGCCAAACATTCAAACACATAAGTCTATGAAGGGCACACCTGTTCAAACCACCAAATTCCACTCTCTGGCCTCTGAAGACTTGCACCCACAATATAATGTAAGTCCATCTTCCAAAGTTCCCATAATCTATTACAGTCTCAACAATGTTTAAAAATCCAAAGGCTCTTCTGAGATTCATGCAATCTCTTAACTGTAATTCCCTACAAAATAAAAAATTATATAATTCCAACATGTAACAGCACAGCATATACACTACAATTCCAAAACAGGGAAGGAGCTTAGTGAAGAAATACTGAACCAAAGCAAGGCCAAAAACTCTGAATCTCCATGTCCGAAGTCAAACAGCTCTTCAGATCTCCAAATCCTTTCATCTTTTTTGACTGCAACACACCTTTCTCTTGGGCTGGTTCCACTCCCTGTTATCAGCTTCCCTTGACAGATATCCCATGATTCTACCATTTCCAACATCTTGGGGTCTCCAAAACAATTCAGGCTTCCCTTTTACAGCTTCACACAATGGCATCTCTAGGCCTCCATGCAAGGATGTCCCTGACCCACACCTGGCCTCAATAGCTCTCCTTAGTAACAGAGGGAGATTCCATAACCCCTTTCTTCTATCCTTAACTCTAAAGCCAGAATTGTGAGGCTGAAGCTGCCAAGTTCTGCTGCTTGCTAGGGCTGGAACATGCCCCCCTCATTAAATTACATCATCACCAGCTTTCTGTTTTCCAGTTTCCTTCACAGCCTAAGCTAGGCTGTCTTGGAAATTGCTGTGCAGACAAGGATGGCCTTGAACTTAGAGATCAGTTAGCCTCTGCTTTCTGAGTACTGGAATGAAAGTCATGCACCACCATGCCTGAACCTAAGCTTTTCTTTAATTTCTTTTCACTTAGCTGAGTATGATCTTGCCCTGAGGTCTCCACTCCATTTATTCAATTTCTTAATGTTTATCTCCTTGAACACAGGTTATAATTCCATTATACTTCCTGGCACCCTCTTTGTCCTCAAATTGTACATTTTGTAGTTTTCCTTGCTCAACTTGCTCCTTTTCATTATGGTTCTGAATAAGAGTAACCACTAAAAACCACACAACAGAACCAATACTAGCCTGTTTGGAGATTTCCTCTGCCAACGGAATTAATTCAAAGCTCAATTTAGCCACAGGCAAACTTTTCAGACAAGGGCAAAAGCAGCCACATTCTTGGCCAAAATATAACAAGAACAATCTCTAGGCCACATAATAACAGTTTTCTCCTCTGAAACATCTTGGGCCAGGCCCCCACTGTTCAAATTACCCTCAGAACCACTGACTTCCATGCTCCTACTAGTATGGTCCATTAAGACCCACTTGAGGCATGCAATTGCTTTTCTAATCCAAGCTCCCAAAGTCCACATTACTCTAAATAAAAGCATGGTCAGGCCTATTACAGCAATAACTAGTCCCTGGTACCAACTTCTGTCTTAGTTAGGGTTTCTATTGCTATGAAGAGACACCATGATGATAACAACTCTTATGAAGGAAAAACTTTATTTGGGGCTGGCTTAGAGTTTCAGAGGTTTAGTCCATTATCATCATGGTGAGAACAAGACAGCATGCAGGCAGACATGGTGCTGGAGAAGTAGCTGAGAGTTCTACATCTTGATCCACAGGCAATAGGAAGAGAACCGTCTCCCACACTAGGTGTAGCTTGAGCATGTGAGACCTCAAAGCCCACTCCAGCAGTGACACCCTTCTTCCAACAAGGCCACACATCTTAATACTGGCACTCCCTATAGGGGAAGCTTTCAAACACATGAGTCTATGAGGGTCATATCTATTCAAACCACCACAATAGTTAATAATAATATATTGAATAATTGATTCACAGTTAGAATAAGCCTTCCATATATGGATATGAGACTAGCTTGGCTGTGGATGTGATTTCACTATATATGCATGTCTTATATAGTATTGTATTGTATATTGTATGTCTTAAATAAAAACAATTTTGTCAGTTGTTATAAACCTAGAAATAACTTTGAAGTAATTTCATTGGAATTCTAAGGTTATTTGAGTAATAATCTAAAATAAAATTAGTAAATTTATTTTCTAAAGTGAATACATTTCTGCTACATTAAACTGTATGTTACAGGAAGTGGATATTAGCGTCTTTAAAGTGCTGCTTTGTGCTCTATATTAGCATATAGCATTTCTAGCAGGTTATTTAATATCAAGATGCCTAAAGTACTGAGAAGAGAGAGTTATTCTAATGAGATTCGAGAGATGCTGGTCTTCATCAAGTAGACAGTCATAGGTGTTCAGTTAGATCTACAAGTGTCTTGTGAAGATTAAAGTGACACCTGAGTTTACAGCACCCAAGAAAAGAAGAGTTTTGCATACTGAAGGATTAAATAAGATTAACAGATGTAGGATTTTCAAAATGTCTTCCTAGGAGAATTTGTGTTTGAATAAAACAATATTGGAGGTTATTATTTTTATAAAAGGAAATGTATGAGCTGGGTGGTAGTGGCGCACGCCTTTAATCCCAGCACTCGGGAGGCAGAGGCAGGTGGATCTCTTTGAGTTTGAGGCCAGCCTGGGCTACAGAGTGAGATCCAGGAAAGGTACAAAGCTACACAGAGAAACCTTGTCTCAAAAAAAAAAAAAAAAAAGGAAATGTAGCAAAAAAACTAAAGATGCATATGCCTATTGTTTCATTAGGCCCTAAAATCACAAATACATAAATTTATAAACATTTCACTCATAACAAAATAGTTCACATAATTGATTTTAATTTTGAAAGCTATACAAATACATTCTTATAGTAAGGTTTTCAGTTTTTAACAATTTTGATTATACATTTCTGATAAAACTCATCCAGCTAATTTTCCTTTGGGATATAACTATAAAATATAATTAAGTCATATTTAAAATAAGATAATCCACTAATATAATATGAAACAATTTCCTTGGCAAAGTTGTGAATGTATATAAAGAGAAAGAAAAAATTTAAAGGAAATTATCCTCATTTATTACTAAATCATTTAGACATATTTTCAGAAGAATATTGAGTTATTGTAGGCTACCAGAATTCACAGTTTATTTAAGATATTAGTACAAGAAACATAATAAAGGCTGGTTTGGTATCATGTATGTCTTGATCACACAGGACACAAAGTTATCAACATGTTAGATTTATTTCACAGAAGAATGCCTCATTGTTAACAATACACTTTCTGTGCAAGCAAACATTTCTGTGTTCATCAGAGGAAGTGACAGCTACTCCACCAACATCCCATACATTTAAAATATTTTAAAGGAACTTGCTTTCCTGTTTCTTTGAAATTTGGCATATTATTAGCTACATGTTGTGATTCCAAAATGTTTACTTTTTTGTGTTAAAAAAGTATGCAAGTTTTATGATTTTTAAAAATAACCAATACTGTCAATTTAAAATTATCTTTAACAATGAATGGAAATCATGTTATATATGTTTATATAAAATGGAAAAATAGTTAAGCAGACAAAATCAGGATCAAGAGAAATGATATTTTCTGTGAAACTACTGATCATACTTAAATTTAATACCCAGATAGAAATTAAAAACTGACCCTAGGATATTTGTTAGCTCATTAGAGTAGTAGTTTCTTTAACTATTTTTCAAACCACGTGGAAATGTCATAATGAAATCAATATTACAAATAACTAATATCTGATTATAAAACATTCTAAAAAGAAAAATAAGAACTCAATTTTTTTTTTTTTTTTTTACTGTTTAACCAGTTTTTATTAACAGAGATAGACAGATAGACGGAGAATGCAACAGAAATGTCTGGAAACTGAGGGGTATGCACATACACTAAAGGCTTCTTTTGGACTAGGGTGGCTCCTTGGATCCAGGATTACATCTCCAGGCCCTCTCCTTGGGGGTAGGCCCAGGGTTTAAGTCAACGTTCTCATTCTAACCCCCAGAGGGGTCTCTGAGATGGAGGACCTCCCTTCAGCATTCTGTACATGCCTCTTCTTGCCCAGCTGAGTCAGCATGGAGGACAAGCCACAGGGGCACTTGCATAGCAGGGGAGCGGAATGGAGATAAGGCATATGGTGAGGAAAAGAGAGATGAACGGAAAAGGACATCATGGCCGCAGGTGAAGGGGACCTCCCAAGGGCAGCTCCATTTTTCCTTCACCTGAGATTACTATTGGATTGAGGCATCAGAGCGAGGCAGAATGTAACATCCACCCCAATCCTTAATCCCAGAGCCCTGAATGCCAGGAGGAAGCTCTGAAAAAGCCTGAGTCAGTGAGTCAAGCTTGTGATAGGTGTTCAAACATGACTGGCCCCCTTGGTATATATGTAAGGACCCTCTCTGGATGGATGTGAGTGTATAGTCTTACAGTACATACAAATCTTAGCATCTCTATATGTCTCATTTGCTCCCAAAGAGCTGTGTCTGGATGTATAACTATGTACGTCCTTCCCCATACAGCAAGAACTTAGTATCTGCATGGTGTATGCTGCTGCCTGTGTACATGAGTTCCAGCAAGTAGATGAATGTGGTCTCGCTCGCTCCTGTCCACCCACAGGTCTTCCTCAGTCCTGGCTGGTCAGGGGTCTTGGCCAAAGAGGTAGGTGGTGAGTTCAAGCCGGAGGCACCGGGCATAGGAGGGTATAGAAGAGGGTGAGGAAGTCCTGGATGCTGAAGACAGTGTCAGCCAGTGCAAAGGCCAAAGTAGATGGAATGACACCTCGGCCATACTCCACCATCCATGTGTTTGGTCCCCACTCCTCAGCCGTTGCCTCCCCAGGTCCATGCACAACTGTTTCTCCTGGGTAGAAGACCTCACTTTTCGTGGTGCCCTCTCTCCACTGGTGGAAGGTGCCAGAGATGATGGTGTCAGAAATCTCAGCCCAATATTGTCCCGAATGGCCACGGGACCCCAGGGCGGTGCCGAAGAGCAGCACATACTCAGACAGCGAGGTGTGCAGAAGACACATGGCCGCCTATCCAGCCGCCCGCGTTCACAAACACCCACTGCAGCTCCTCATCCGGCAGCAGGTGGCCTGGGTGCAGCCTCCGCAGCTCCACGATCAGCCGAGAGAAGGCCAGCTCATGGTCCAGTCCAGAGTACTGCCGAGCAAGCTGCGCTATCTCTTCTTGCTGGAAGACGAAGCTCTGCGTACCCAGCCACAGCCAGACCGCCTGGGTCAGCACCGCGGCAACAGCCAGAAATAGGGCGATCCATGCCCACCGCCGGCCCACGGCCCACTGCATCCCGGCGGGCAGCCTGGCACCACCGGCGCAGGACACAGCTAGGATCTTCAGTACTCAAATATTAAATAAAACTTTTTTGTAATTTTTGAATTTTTTTGTACTTTGGTCTTTATTTTGAACCATTATAAAATTTTTAATGAAATATTGAATATTCATAAGGAAAATGCAGATTTAAGCACAGCATATTTTCATCTAATGTGGTTCACTATTCCTGCTCACTCAGAAAATTTTACCTTTTGTTAGAGGGGATCCTTGGGTTAGCTCTGGTGCCTTTTCATTTTTATTTGATGAGTATGGGTATTTTGCTTACATGTATAGCTGTGAACCACATGTATATATTTGATGAGTATGGTGTCTGTTGGAGCCAGAAGAGGGGATCAGATCCAATGGAACTGGATTTTATAGATGACTTGAGTGACCATGTGGGTACTAGAAATCAAACCTGGGTCCACTGGAAGAAGGAACAGTGTTCTTAAGTTCTAAGCCATCTCTCTAGCCCCTCTGATATCATTTTCACATGATGTTAGTAGTTTCTTCAGTAAATGACTGGCTTATTTCTGGTTGACAAGAGCTCCTGCCCTAAAACTCAGTGCCTGAACTGAGACATGCCTTCAACTTTCATGACTTTGCCTCCTTTTAATGGTGAATAGTTTTAAGAGACAATAACGATAGTGAGCGATTGCTGTGAGCAAGATTAGTCAGTAAACACTTATCTAGTAGTTACTAAGGATCTATGTAATATAATCTTCTCTGTGCATGTACAAATTGATTATTACAATTTTAAAACCTTATTATATAAGGAAGAAAGCCAAATAATTGTATTGCATTTAACACTGCTTTGTTAACAAAATAAAGGTTTGATGGAGGTTTGTAACATATATGCATATAATTTACCTATTCATGCTTTTTTTCTGGAGCATTTCTCCATTTACCACCAATATCTCAAACGTTTTAAAGTCTTACATTTGGGATCAGTACTCAGTCTCTTTAAGGTTCATGTTTCTATTAAAATCATTTATGTGAAGATCTTGAATGCCTAGTCTATGATGTCTAAGCTTTTGATGTGTATGCACTAGATGCTGAGGATACAGAAGTGAGAGAAACAGAAAACAATCCCTGGCCCCAATATAATGAGATTCTGATGAGAATAGCAATTCTTTCAATACCTCAAAATACAGCTTGCCTAAGAAGACATTTGTTATACATAATTTTAAAAGTCGGTATGAAGAATATTTCATGGTGGTCAATGTGTCATACTGCAAAACTGCTTACACTTAAATCTCAATATAATGTGACTGAAGATACTTTGTGATTTTAAGGGCTTATGACTAGTTTCAGAAACTTGAGTATTCAAATTCCATTCTTTTCAGTAACGTATCACTTGAAAATTCACATTAAATGGGCTTACTTATAGTACATCTTAAACAATTACTGTGGTGACAAAAGAATAAAAGTGAACATTACTGTGCTTGACTTGTATGTTTATACAGCCTTTCCCTTTTGTAAGTAACATTTAATATATAGTGGGTATGACTGAAGTGCTGGATTAGTGTTGGCAGAACTTCAGCATTTAATGAAGTAACATTTATTATACAAATGCCTTGCTTAACCTATCTGTAAAAGTCAGGAATGCATCTTTTTTTTGTAATGTTTAGCACCTTATATTTTTTTAGTAGATTCTTCTCTTATACAATAAATCCTGACCACAACTAATCCTCCTTTCACTCCTACCAGCTTCCCCTGAGCTCCCTTCTCCCCCAGACCCATGCCCCCTCCATTTCCCCTCAGAAAAGAGCAGGCCTCCAAGAGGCAACAACCAAACATGACAAAACAGGGTACAATAAGACAAGGTAAAAGCCCTCATATGGAGGCTGTACAAGGCAACCCAATAGGAGGAAAAGAGTCCCAAGAGCAGACAAAAAAGTCAGAGACATGCCTGCTACCACTGTTAAGAGTCCCACAAAAACACCAAGCTAACAGGCATTACATGTAGACAGAGGAGATGGTGCAGATCCCTGCAGGCCCCATGTTTGTCACTTCGTCTCTGTGAAGCCCTCTGAGCCCTGCTTAGCTGATTCAGTGGGCCATGTTCTTCTGGCGTATATCTCCCTCTGACTCCTACAATCTTTCTTCCCCCTCTTGTGCAGGAAAACATCTTTAAAATAATCTACATTGTTCAATATGAATTATAAAAATAGTGAAGTATTTCCATAGGTTTGGAAAAAAGCTTTGATCCCCCCAAATTCTGATTTTATAGATTTTTATACTCTACTCATTTTCTGAAAACACCAGGTCAGTCTACAAGCCCAATGTTGTGAAGTCAAGACATTTTCAAAAAGAGTTTAGGGTAGGGACTTGGTGTCCATTCTTCTCAGTGTTGGGATTTTGTCTGATTAGAAATTGTACAGGTTATTATGTGCAAAAATAAATAAAAGTAATTTTAAAAGAATTTACTATCAAGCTGGGTAAATATAACATTGAGTATATCTTAATGATGCCTATTCCCTAATCTCTGTGGACAGAAGGAACCTAGTGTTGTGGATGGGGAAGATACAAGCCCCAATGTGTTGCAGTTCCCTTTTAGTCAGCATCATATGTGGCCATTTGGAACAGTCTTGGACCATAGGTCAACTTCAGTGGTAGCATTCCATAGAAATGTGAGTCTTGATCTCTCTATGGTGCTGTGAATGTTTGAGCAGATTATAGGTTCAGTGGGTAAAAGATGTTTTAGTCTTGGTGGCCACAAACATTGGACATGAGCCTGCAAATAATCATTCCATGGTGATTCTACTCATAGAGAGAGAGAGAGAAATTGGCAGAATTCTGCAGAGACAACCACAGGCTAGTGACCCTGATTGAGAGGTATTTGCTCACTTATCCCCAGAGAAATGCTTGGTGGAATAGACTATAATTTTTCATTTTATAAAGGGATTCTTTCTTAGTATATTTTATGTGTTTCCTATGCATATGCATATGTGTGGACATATGTATGCCACAGTGTGCATGTCAAGCATAGAGGACTTTCTATGGGAGTTGGTTCACTCCTTTCACCACGTGGGACCTGGCAATTGAAAACAGGTCGTCGCTAGGCAGTGGGTGTCTGTATTCTCTGAGCCATCTTACCTGCCTAAACGGGTAGACTATACTTTTAAAATACTCTCCATGTTTCTAGTAAATAACTGTAGATTTAGGAGAAAATTAAGCTTGAATTATTCACTATGCCAAAACAGTAAAATCATGCCAGACTCAGACTCCTAGAAAATTGGCAATTAGGTGTCCTTATACTGCTGAAATGGTGGAAGTGAATACAGTATTAGAAGAAATGAGCAGTATGCCTAGAAGTCTTTGAAATATATATATATACATATATATATGTATATATATGCATAATTCTTCAATGCTCAGATAACATAATATGTCAGCAAGCATCAAGAGAATTCAAGAAAATATGGTCTCATTGTTATGCCCAGATCGAAGGGACCCCCAAAAGACTACCACGGAGCAATAAAAGCAAAAAATAAAAAAAAAATAAAAGCAAAGAGCTTTTATTTCAAGCTTGGAGCTTGGACTCTCGGTCCCATGCAGAGGTGAGATCAGAGAGCCCAGAGCCTGGGCAGGATGGGGTTTTTATTATAGCAGAGGTTGGGGTGAGGGGATTTCCAGAGTTCAGGAGCCTGATAGGCTGACATATGTCTAGGGGTATAGGGAATGTTTGGAATGTCAGGTATTTTCTCTTAGATGCAGGCCTTCCCTGGGTGGGGTCAGCTTATGGCTTCTCCTGGATCCAGGTGTTGCCTGCCAGTAAGTCTGTCACAGGAGCTGTGTCTGGGCCTCTAAGCCTGTCATGGCAGTTGTGTGGTCAAGTTGTTTTGGCCCCCCACCTGAAAATTAAAATGAAATAATAGAAGCTGACCAGCAAGCAAATAGAAGAACCACCCACTGGTGGGTAATTTTAGGCTAACTCAATACATCTTTAAAAAAAAAAAAAAAAAAAAAAAAAACCACAGATGAGATAAATGTTTCAATACTTTAACAAAGGAACTTAATAAACAGATGGAAACATGTTAGAAAAATCAAATAAAACCCCATCACCTGAAAAATACAGTAAATGAAAAATAGAACAAGTAAAAGTAAAACCTTTAGTCATCAATAACAGAACTGAGCAATTAAAGGAAAAAGAAAGTATTAGTGACCCAGAACACAGCTCGGGGAGAGAGAGAAAAAAGGATGAAATAGAATGAGGAAAATTCCAGGCACTTTGGGAAATCTCAAAGGAACAAATATTCAGGATATTGGCAATGAAGATAGATTTGAGGAGATGGTTCCTGGGTGAAACACTTGCTGTTCAAGAGAAAGGATCATCAGAATCCTTGTGATTAAAAAATCTAGATGGACAGCCCAGGTCTGCATTGATGCCTGTGGCCCTTGTTGCCACCAAAGACCACAAAAATGTCTGGGGTCTGGACTGCAACCTGTGTCCATAAGAGTGTCCAAGGGCCATGGTGTTATCTGGGTCACCCAGCTGCTGCTGAGGGCCATGTCTGGGTCTGTGGCTCTGCAGCAGCTAGAATCTGAATTGATGTCTCTGGCTCCTGTTACCAGCAAGGGCTGTGTAGATGACTGGGGTCCAGTCAGCCACCTGAGACCATGTTGGTGTCTGAGGACCATGCCACTGCTGGGGCCCTATCAATCTGGGTGGTAGGTGCTGCCACCTGGGACCATGGAGGCACCTGGGCATGGGCAACTGTCTAGGACCATGTCTAGGTCTGTGGCCCTATAGTGGCCTGAATCTAGGGTGATGTCCATTGTTCCTGCTACCACCAAGGGCTCTGCAGATGTCCAGGGTCTGGCCAGCCACTTGAGACCATGTTGGTGCCTGAGGGTCATGCTGCCACCAGGGCCATACTGATCCGGGTAGCCTGTGTTGCCACCTGGGCCAAGGTGGCATCTGGACCCAAGCTGCTGCTGAGAGCATGTCTGGATCCATGGTCCTACAGCAGCTGGGGTCTGTGATGATGTTTGTGGCCCTGTTAGCACAGGCGGTCATTGAAATAGTGCTTTGCTGAGCCAACCCTACCCTCTACTGGCCCTGGGATAGCTGACCTTGCCACTGACTGGATACTGCAGCAGGAGAGCTGGGCCCTGCACTCAGGAAAGATGGCCCCACCCCTCATCACAGACATGTGTCTCACCTGGGCAGCACACTTGAGCTGATCCTATATCAGGGATGACCCCTGAGGGTGTGAGAGCAGGAGAGCTAACCCTGCCCCGTCCCTATCTGTCATGTGGTGCCATGGGTGAGGGAAAGGTGCCCTCCCCCCACTGTCCTTTGCTACTTGTGGCAGGTGAGAAAGCTGCACCATGCCCCCTCCCCCCATGAGAGTGAGAGAACTAGCCCTGCCCCTCACCAGCTGCAGCACTCAGGACAGCTAGCCCTGTACCCTGCCTGGACAGCTCACTAAAGCTGACCCTGTTGCTGGGTGTGCAGGTGAGCCAGCCCTGAGGGCATGAGAGCACGAAAGCTGACCCTCCCCCTCCCCCTCCCATATACTTCTTACAACAATCTGGAGAGAGGACCCTGCACCTTGCCTGGCCAAAACAGTAGAGCTGGCACCATGAGTGTAGGTGAGTCAGATCTGAGAGCAGGAGAACTGGCCCCTGGCCCTGCTCCTTGCTTCAGGCTGCATTGGGTGAGCTAGCCAAAGCAGTGCTGGAGAGCTTGCCCGGGTAGTGTCAATGAGGAAAAGC
>CABHPR010136389.1:31981-44996 GCA_902168415.1 Peromyscus melanophrys
CTTTCTTTCTTTCTTTCTTTCTTTCTTTCTTTCTTTCTTTCTTTCTTCTTTCCTCTATCCTTTTTCTCCTATCTAGTGAACATAAAGGGGGGGGAATAGGAATAATATGATAAAAGGGTAGATTATTGAATCTACTTTTAAACTGAAAAGAACTACTGATCTCAAATATTTACACTGGTATGTATTTTTGAATATTGATACAAATTTAATGTTATTTTTGTTATAACATACTGTATATATGTTTCTACACTTGTTTAAGGTATTATACATATGCAGCTCATTTGAAAATGTAATGTAAAGTTCTAGTCTTGAAAGCTATTATTATTATTGAAACTGTTTAGGATAATTAAGAAATGCAGGCTAGTAGTCATCTATAACAATCAAACTTGTAGTTATTTTAGATATGTTTTCAAGGTTAAACAGACATATTTTAGATAGATAGGTGGTCTTCAAACACTTCAGAGATCTACAGAATATGACATTTAAAATGTTTTAATAATATAAGGCTTTTCATGACAGTGAGATATGTCTGCTCCCGGCAGCACCAATGTATTTCATAGAAGACAGTGGGCATTGAAGTACCTCCATATGGAGTTTGCTTTAAATGTGGAAAAGTTAGCCACTGGGTGAAAACTTTCCTTGCCTTGGCTGCCAACAGTATGCTGTCCAAATTGAACAAGGAGGACAGAAAGGAAGTTTATTGCCAAACATTGCCAAGATAAGGTAGGCCAGTTCTTCAAAAGTCCTGCTTCACAGAAAAGTCTGTCAGATATTCTAGGCCTGTAGGCCAAAGATGGATGCCCCCATGTTGCAAAGGAAACTTGGGTGACTGTCCAGGTAGCCAGTTGTCTCTGTCATTTCTATAGTTGCTTGCCCTGTACTTCTTATCTACTCAGATAATATTTTATTCTTTATGGGTCACTGACGGAGGTTGAAAGCTAGATAGTAATACCTTTTTCTTTGTTACCAAGTTCAGAAAAGAAATTTACAAAAGAGATGTAAAATTTGTAAGATTGAGAGACATAAAAGGTTAAGTTGTTTAAGAAAATGCTTTAAGGTCTAAAAAGAAATCTTTAGGTTGATAATTCAAGTTACGATAGAAAGTGCTTTAGGTATAAAATGTTGTACTCACCAAGAGAGAATAGATAATAGAATACTTTCTCTGAATTTATCAAATACAAATGGACTAGACATTGTGAATATAATTTTTGCCTAATAATTTTCTTATTCCATGTAATTTTATTGTGTTAGAGTTAAAACCTTTCCCTTTTATTCATATAAAAAGGAGGAAATGTTATGGGAAAATCTTTTTGTACACTGTAAAGATGTGTCACTTCCAAGGTGGCTTCTGATTGGTTTAATACAGAGATGAATGGCCAAAAGCTAGGCAGGAGAGGCTAGGCAGGACTTCTGGGAAGAGATAGGAACCTTGGTTAGAAGAGAGGCACAATTCACCAGCCAGACATGGAGGAAGTGGGACGTACATTATGGAGGAGAGTAATGAGCCATGTGGCAGAACTTGAATTAATATAAACTGGTTAATTTAAGTTTTAAAAGCTAGTTGGGAATAAGCCTAAACTAAGGCCAAGTTTTCATACTTAATAATAAGTCTCCATGTAATTACTTGGGAGCTGGCAGTCCAAAGAAAGCCCAGCTACAGCAGAATTTCTTTTTCCTTTAAAATTTGTAAAAGTTAACATTATTATTATTATTATTATTATTCAGGCATGGTATGTCATAGAATGTGTGTGGAAGTTACAGGAAACTTGGTGGAATGAGTTCTACATCTACATGGATTCTAAAGTTTAAACTCAAGTCAAATGGGCCTGTGAATCAAGTGCCTTGATTTGCTAGCCAAATTATTTCATTTTTTTGAAAGTATAATATAAATGAGTTGTGTTTCTTACTTGGTAGGAGACTTCTTCATTTTGTAGACTTGGTACACTTAGGTCATTCAAAACAAATGTTTCAAATCCATTGCTAGGTAGTCTGTACATCTCCATTTTGTTTGGATAGCTAGTTGGAGACAATTATGTCCTTTAGGTTGGATCGCTACCTTTGTTTTTCCATTTTCCTCTTGCCTTATGCTGATGTTTATACATTTGATAGGGCTGAAACATCAGTTTTTATGGATTGCCTTCATTTTAGGAAGCCCTTTAATTTAACAACATGTCCATAAAGTCTGGGTTATTTTTATGGTATAGTCTTTGGACTTACTTGCTGATGATCATCCTTAGGCAAGCTGACCTGGTACTGGATTATCAGGAGAGTAGGCTATAGACCTGGGACATCAAAGCATATCTGGTATTAAGATTGTATTTACTATGAGTTTGCAGAAGCTCATAGAGCTGGGATGAACTTGTCTACTGACAAAAAAAGAACAGACCTAGAACTTGAGTCTATAAGGCTGGCTGTGTTCTGGAACACTATTTCTGATGAGACATGAACAAAAAGTCTGTTTGTCCCAGATAAGAAACTTACAATAGACCAAAATATGAATATCACTAAAGTCTGAATTGTGGAGTCAGGGAGTATTATTGAGGTTATTTTTAGAAATATGGATGAAGGGTTACTTATAGGAACATAAATTGCTCAAAGACAGCTGTACCACCAAAGCTTGCCATGCCACAGCCAGAGTGACAGCTCATAAAAGCTGGAAACCTAGACCACATTGCACAGCGTGTCAGGAGCTCAAGAGGTTGAAGATGTCCTTTTCAGGTTGTTCAGTTGGCCTGAATGTCTTCCAGGAGGATTAGCTGCTCTTTGCTTCTCCCAGACAGTTTCACTAGTCTTTAGGTTTCTCCCAGGTTGCCTGACTGATCTGAATCTTTTCTAAGCAGCTCAGCTTATCTGACAAGTTTCTCCTTACTATTTATCTATGCTTAGGGAAGGATGGAACTAGTGATTCTACTCATTTTCAGGGACTTCTTGAAACCTCCAAGTTGTTTATTTTCTGAGTTTCATAAGCATCCTCACAGGACAGAATGTTTTATCTCCCCTTAGAACATTCTGTGTCTTAAAGTGCTTCCCTGTAAAGTGGAGAGTTTCATCTAGGAGAAAACTGCTACACAATAGGTGTATGTAGGGGTATGGATCTGATATTTGCTCTGTGTGAGGTGACAGAGCTTGTAGCCATTGGTATAATCCTTGGAAAATGGCTTTGCAAGTGTTAGCCTATAGGCTAGGTACACTAGAGTGGACTTATACCTATACCTTCAAGAAATGGCTTAGCATCTAGGTATTTGGGAACAGTGCAAAGGGGCCTGGATCCATAGCAACTTATTCAGTATATATTAGATACAGGCCCAAATTCTGTCTCTCATAGAGAAAGAAGAGATAGCTATATCTTAAGTTTCATGTAGCAAGTAGATATATACAAGCTCCAACTTGGCAAAATGGAGCCTTAAAAGCTAGTCTGGTACTGAGCAGGCTGAGAATCTGTGCTTGTATGTTTTTATCTGGTGTTTGAAGTCAGGAGTGCCAATCATGTACAGGGGTGACTTGAAGCCTGGTTCTGTTAGTTTTGGTTCAGAGCAACACTATATTCAAATTTTTTCCTGAAAGCTGGGTTCATGAGCACCATCTGGGTGCTGCTGGGCTTCTCAGATATGAGGGAAGATTCAGAAACCAAATCTGCCAAGCAGATATGGAGGCAGGGACTATGGAATCCTGCCTAGTACTACAATAGATGTGGATGCTCAGTCCACAGGTGTTAGCAGAAATCTGGAGCCTGATCCCTGGGGTTGTAGGGCCAGCTCAGTGCTGGAACCAGAGCCCAAGGTTGCTGAGATCAACCTAATAGTAGCTGTTCAGAATCTGAGGTCTGTGTGAGGATGTCCTGCTATTAAAGGCATTCCGGTGTGAGCCACTGAGGTTTGTCTTGGCAATGGGTAATTGAAAAACTAGGTCTACCACACAGGCCTAAAGCCTTGGTGTATGAGCTCTGTCCTGAACAGCCATAGAGGTATAGACTAAAGGCACTGTCCTAGGACTCAGGTCATGGGGGTCTGCATGGCTACTAGTTTTATTTGGGAGAGCCTGGTTTGGGGTCCCAAGTGACAAGTGCTCACTCCCTGTTCTTCCTCTTCTCAGATTATGTCTCTTTCCACGTTGTACTTTATAAGGTTGAGAGGAAGTGACATTAGTATTATTACATACACAATGTCTTCCCAACTTTTTTCTATTCCACTTCCTTAATCTCAGTGCTGAGATCTCTCATCTGGTTTACTTAGCTCTTGTGAAGATATATTGTACATTGGTAATTGTTTGAATGGAAGTTTCTGTATGGAAATGGACACCAGTATCTATTCCAATGTCTTGAAGACAAACCTGGATCATCAAACAGTATTATTCATAAAAATAGTTCTATATTGATTTTGCTTTTCCAAGTTACTTGGGCTTTAATTTTTTTTTTATTAAAGTCTATTTCCTTAGGGTTTTTCCTCACAATCATTTTGTCTGTACTAAACTGGTCGCATAATTTATTTAGTTTAATTTTGCTTTCTGCCTTTTAAAATTAGATCTCAATTTTTCTGCTTAATGTATAATATAAACCCATATGCATGTGTTAATATACATGAGCACTCACATGCGTGTATATGACAAGTGTTTTGTAATGGTAAAATATTCTCATTATTTCTTACACCTTGTCAGCCACAGTCTGTTACCAATCTCATCACTTCCAGGTACATCTTCTTATATTTACTTCAACAATTCTGTGTAATATCATCAAATTGTTGATGTTTCATTTTTCAATCTTAAATATCAAATATTTTATTGATAACTTAAAAATGGGAAAGAATCACTTATGACATAATCCTGTCTCTTTCTCAAGCACACACACACACACACACACACACACACACACACACACACCTTTAAATAGTCTAAGATCTTGATGTATGAAATTGTCCCTAAATCAGTATTTCTTTAAATCATTACTATGACTGTGTAAATATAATTCAGTTCTACACTATATTATAAATTATGAATGAAATTCTCCCTTGCAAAGTTTTTTTTCTTTCTTTTTTTGGTTTTTCGAGACAGGGTTTCTCTGTGTAGCTTTGTGCCTTTCCTGGATCTCACTCTGTAGACCAGGCTGACCTCGAACTCACAGAGATCCGCCTGCCTCTGCCTCCCGAGTGCTGGAATTAAAGGCGTGTGCCACTACCGCCCAGTTTTTAAAAGTTTTAATATGAATGATATTTTTCTTCTTGCAGAGTTTTTCAAAGAACATATCAGGCAAATTAGTTAAGCTTTCTGACAGCAAAGCTCTCTGCTCGGTTGAGTTCAACTCATCAGGAACAGGCTGGTTATTTTGTTTCAATGTAAGGGACCCTCCCTCATTCTCCTAAGCCGAAGTGGATTGGCACCTTGACTGGTTTTGTGAATTTCATGACTTCTCACTGTTCTTGATTTTCTTTGTTCCACTCTTGACTACCCTAACTTTGTAGGTCCAGTTTTTTTTTCTTTTTCCAGGATTATTTCACCACTTAACGAATATATGATGTGGCAATGAACGCTTATCCCTTCCATGACTAATATATTTAATCAAACCTTAATTGATGGATTGATTATAGATAAAATTCTATTTTGAAAATCTTCCTAAATGTTTTTTGAGTCTTATACACTAGCAACTTCTTCTTCCTGCTTGTGAGAAAAGAATGTGCTAATTGTTGTATTATTAGTTTTATTATAATTTTATTACATATATATTATTTTGAAAGATCAGAATCTTCGCTCACTCTGTGTGTGATGATGTGATCTACACCGACAGAAATGATTGGAGAATTTCCATGTTTATTCTTTAGAGTAGTTCCTTTAAGTCTAGACATAGATGATGTTCAATTATGGAAAAAAACCTATATATTTATTTTTTAGACAGACTCACATGCAGCCAAGGCTAGCCTTTAAGTCAGCAATCTTGTCTCTGCCCTCAAGGGCTGGGATTGCAGGCATTAGCCACATATCTGGAACTCTATGTCATTTTTGAAGAACATTTACAGTGACTATAGGCTCCTAAAATTATTCCTTTAACTTAACTATTTTCTCATTTATTCTCTTTAGTTTTGGGTCATTTTTTTCTGAGATTGCCTCAGATACTTTTCTCTAATTATTCTATAAATGATGCATTCTTTTTATCTTACTTTAATTTGAAAAGCTATTTTATTTTGCTTCATGAAGCTTTTAAAAAAGTTTTTAAACAATTGCACTTATTTCATTGTGTAAGTGCACATGTGCATTTTTGTGTGGGCATGCTTATTACAGTACAAATATGGTGTCAAAGGACAACTTTCAGGGGCCAGTTCTCTCCTTTTACTATGTGGGTCGCAGGTCATCGGGCTTTGTGGCATGGCTATATCTACTGACTCAATTTGCTGGCCCCAATTTTCTTAAAAAAAAAAAAAAAGGTACATTTGTAGGATGATGTAGAAACTCATGCAGTAGAAACCCCCAGGATTCTATGAGAGTGACCCTAGCAAGAACTCCTTGTAATATAGGTTATGGGGCCTGAAATGGCCATCTTCTGTAACCAGATAATGTCCAGTGGTGAGACTGGGATACCAATCCAGCCAAAAACCTTTGATCTACAATCTACCATGCCTGCAAGATGTGTTGGGGTATGGACGCACAGAACTTGTAGGAGTGGCCAACAAATGAAAATTCTAATCAAGGCCATTGCCTTGAAAGGGAGTCAATGCCCTACATTGCCTGGTTGACCAGGAGCCAGAGACTGGATAGCCTAGAGATTTGGGGTGAAAAAAAATCAATAAAACGATTCTTAATAATATTCTGCTATACTCATAGATCGATGCCTAGCCCAATCATCATCAGAGAGGCTTCCTCTGGCAGCTGATAGGAACAGATGTAGTGTCTCACAGCCAAACATTAGCCCCAAAGAGAGATCAAATTGCAAATATCCATCTGGTCCTTCTTCTTGGAGCTTGAGGTACCCTGCAGAAGAGTGGGAGGAAGGATTGTTGGATTCAAAGGGGTCAGGGACACCAGGAGAACACAGCCCACAGAATCAACTATGCAGGGCTCATAGAGGCTCACAGAGTCTAAAGTGACAATCACAGAACCTGCATGGTTTTGTGCTAGGTCCTTTGAAAATATGCAATGGTTGCTGCTTGGTGCTCTTGTGGGATTCCTAACATTGGGAGCAGCTGGAGAGGATGGTGTCTCTGACTCTTTTGCCTGCTCTTGAGACCCTTTTTCTCCTAGTGATTTGCCTTGCCTGGACCTGGGTTTGTGCCTAGTCTTTGTGTAAGTGGTTATGCCATGTTTGGTTGATATCTCTGGGAGGCCCGTTCTTTTCTTAAGGGAAATGGAGGAGGAGTAAATGTGGAGGAGAGAGACTTGGGGTGGGGGCAGTGTGCTGGGAAGAGAGGAGGGAGGGGAAACTGGTTGGATGTATTATGTGAGAGAAGAATAAAAGAAAGCAAAAGTGATATCCTTTCCCCTTTATTTCTGCGATGCTAAAGACTTTTACATATCCACATATGTTATCTATTTTCTTTATATATATGTATACTATATATATGTATATATGTGTATATGTATATATATACACACTATATATATGTGTGTATATATATATTTGAGAACACAGAAAGCATTTTTTAATCTTAAATTTTTGAGAGTTTTTTATAATGTCTTGTGATTATCAGTAATTTGGTTAATTTTTATCAATAAAGCACAAAAGCATGCTGCTTATTGATTAAAATGATGAATACATAGTTCATCAATATGTATGGCACATAGGCTGGTAACTGAGCATGTGGGGTGCACAGGTGGACAGCAGGACCCATTTCTGGATCATCAGGAAGAGGCATGGTTCTTTTATTAGACTGTTTACAAGTGACTAAATCCTTCCCCTAAGCCAGCCTGTTCTTCTGGAGAGCATGCCGCACTCTTCCATCTCCATAGAAGAGGAGCAGCATATCTGCCAGTCGGAGCTGAGCTAAGGAGGGAATGTAGAGTGACGATAGTGAGTTCAACAGGACATCAGGAGCACTTCCCTGTATCTTCCTGGTCTCTGCATGGTGCCTCATTTCTGCCTTCTGTTGTGCCTGGCGTACTGCGCCTTATTCTTCAGCAAATAAAGTTTGGAAGTTTTTGAGAATAGCAAGGCTTGTGGGAAGTGAATAAATACTTTCTTCTACACTTAATAGAAAATGGTTTGTGTGTAGCTCTTAAAACTTTGCAGTCCTCTGAAGTCCTAAGCCTCCATTAAGAAACCTAAATTAGTGTGTTAGCTCTTATTTGTTAAGGTTTAGTGAGTCTTGTATATTTCTATGCTGCAAAGAGGAAAAAAAATACCTGCATTTCTTCCATTTAAGAAATTTATCCTGTTAGAAAGTGTTCTGTTCATAGTAAATCCAATGTTTTAAAAACTCTTGTTACTGAAAGATTGAGATAAGAACAATAATTTCAGCAATAGTCATTAATTATACTATTTAAGTAAAAAATAACAGCCATAAGATTAAAGAATTTAGTGTTATCAACTGAGAGGAAATAATCATCTATTATAAGACAAAACTTAATACACATTCTTCTAGTCATCCCATTTAGATACTTTGATGCAGATTTTATGACAAATTCACCTTAGAGATTTCAACATAAAAGACATGATTGAAAGCTAGTCATTGCATTAATATTTTTTATTATTAGAGTTATTTGTTGTGAAGGGGTAAGAGGGTAAACAAGTGCTATAGCATGTGTGTGGAGGTCAAATCGTATTTCACAGAAGTGAGTTCTCTCTTTTCATCATGTGGATTCTAGGACTCAGACTCAGGTCATCAAGTTGGTGGCAAGAGCCCTTACCTGCTAATCTATTTCATTGACCATCTGTGAGACTCTGTTGATTCTTTTCTTCATGGCTCAGGTACACATTTTGATGATACTTACCTTTAAAAATTGTTATGTCTTTCTTATGACATGTGTGTCAACCAGAAATACAGACTTAAAATTCATACAGACAAATATGGTTACATGTTCTAATTAATCCCAACAGCAAATTATCACAGAAGGAAGGACTTTGATACTAAATCCAGTATCACTTTGGGATATGTCCAGATTCACTGTTCCTGAGTGAGGGACATTTGTTTGGAATCTATGCAAAGCAGGCATGGACACTTATGTAAAAGAGTTTGGAAGGTGAAGCAGAGTTTGAGAAATGGCTAAGAAAACAGAGGTCTGTCTGGGGCTCAATGATACAACTCTGGTGATTCAGACTGACTCACAGAAATGTACACATAGTTCTATGCATGGCTAAGGTTTATTACTATGAAAACAAAATTAGAAAAAGGAAAAGAAACCTGGAGAAAAAACTGGAAGCCAGGTGCATGACTCTAAGAATCTTCTTCCTATGATGTCATATGAGACATACTTAATTTTTCCAGCATTAAAATGTGAAATGTCATCCATTAGACAAACTGGACAGAGACCAGTGCCAAAGGTTTTTATTGGGGGCTGGTCATACTGGCAAATTCTATTAACAAAAGTTCTAGATGCTCAAAAGGAAAGCAAACATTCAGCCTAAACCACTTTGTGTAGCTTAGGCACAGTGAGTCATTCTAATAATTTAGGAAATGATATGAATGTTCTGAAATTGTAAGTTCTAAATGTCAGCCAAGGATACATCTTGCAATCAGGACTTGCTCAGGGTAACAAGCCTGTTTTGATAATTCTTTTATAAACAAAGACAAAATAAGGAAACCACATTTTATTGAATGCTTCCCAGTTGTAATCTTTGGTAGGTACTTTTAGTTTTCTCAAAGCCTTTATGAGTTATGAGAAGAGCTGAAACTGAGAAGTGAAGAGATATAATACAGAGCTTTTGTCCCAGTTCTTAAGACTTCAGATTGCCTCAAGACTATTTAACATATAATGGTGATGACTAGAGGTTGGAATTGTTACTTATTCATACTCAGTGGGCTCCGGAACTCTGCAGACTGGGGGACTATTTGCCCTGTACACTGTATTGGGTCTTGTCAATGTTGCCTGAGAAGTAAAATTTGATTTGTGCGTTATTTCCAGTGGTAAAAATGTCAATGGCTCTTTGTGTAGATTCTAAGTTTGTAGAAGTCTTTCTTCACTCTAGAGTTTCTCACAGAGACCATACATATAAAAAGAAGCTAACATTTTAGGGGTTGCCAGAAAAAAGAACCAATAAGAGATGTTTATATGTGTATATGAAATTGCATATGCACATAATTGGTTCATATAATTATATAGGCCAAGTTCCAAGATATACAGAGTGAGTTGGCAAGCTAGAGGCCCAGGAGAGCTGATGGTGTAGTTCCAATCCAAAGTCTGGAACACTAACAATAGCTGATATTTAAATTCAATTCTGAAGGAAAGAGAAGGCCCAAATCCCCTCCCCAAGACTATCAAAAGGAGACAATTTTATGTAACCTATAAAAGGGTCAAACTTCTTGTTTGCTTCAGGTTTCCAAAATTGGATTAAGCCCACCCACATTAGGTGGGGCAGTAGCCTTTACTCAGCTTACAAATATAAATGTTAATATTATCCAAAAACAGAAAACATCATCACAAAAAAACTTGTAAATATTTGGGTTCTGCATGGTCCCATCAACTAGACACATGAAATTAAGGGCCATAGTCCGTGTCTTATTTTGTTCATGAGATAGGTATGTTTGGTAAATGGATGAGAAATGCAAACCCATCCAGATGTTAATTAATGCATTTTCTTCTTAACAGTCACATGAGACTAACTGGACTCAGCAGGATCAATTGCTTTGGACTTCCAAGCATCCCTAGTTTTCTTCTCATAGCCACACACCCTCATAACATCCAACCGGTTTCTTGGGAGAAACCTCTCCTCTCTATATTTGCAGTTTTGACAGTTGCTGAGTGAGGCAACTGCAATTCCTCCCTGGCACAGAGTCAAGCTTGTGTTCAGTGTGACCTACTTAGTACCCTCTTATGTTCCCCACTATTGTCTGTAAATAGAGTGAGTTAGGTAGAGTCAGTCTCTTTGTTTAGGGGAAGCAGAAGGACATGCCTATAAGCTGCTTCTATACTGAGGGATGAAGGAAGGCAAATGCTTGGGTAAAGCAAACAAATAAAAGGAGACAAGAAATAGTACTCATCCTACCACACTCATCCTACTTTATCCTACCCCACTGGTGGACCTTCCTCAAGGACCCAGTTCAGGACAAGTTTCTGACAGTGCAAATGACAACTCCTTTGGCCACTAGAAAGCTCCGGTATACCTAAAAAGGTTTCATGAGGAGAAGGACATGAAACATGAGGTTCAGGGTCTCTTAGTGAGGTAACAGGAAAGGTTTTTTTGTTTGTTTTATTTTGAGAATAAATATTCACAGGAAAGCCACATTTTATTTGATAAGAAAGAATGGAGAGTGAGGCCGGGGAGATACCTCGAGAAGTAAAATGAGTAAGATCTGTGTTCTAATCTCCAGTGTCTCCATAACAGCTATCTGGGAGGAAGTCTTCTGTAAACCCAGCTCTGGGTTGGGGGTGGGATAGGCAGATCCTGAAGGCTTGCTGGGCAACTTGTCTAGCAGAAATGATAAGCTTAGTGTTCAGTGAGAGATTCTGTTTCAAAACAACAACAACAACAACAACAACAACAACAAAGTGTCCCCCCCCCCAAAAAAAAAAAAAGTAAGGTGGAATGTGAGAGAGTAAGACATTGGATATTGATCTCTCTCTGGCTTCCATAGGTGCAGAGTGTGTGCTTACGTCACCACTGGGGACATATACATAAATTTAAAGAAAAAAATCGTGGACAGATTTAAGACCCAAATGATCTCAGATGTAGAGCCTGAAGAAAAGTCAAGAAAACACAAGCAGAAGCACATGCTAAGCATTCCGGGACAAATTCCTGTCTTCTGATTTGAAAACTAAGCCAGGAAATTCAGGCAGGACTAAAAGACCATCAGCACAAAGTCAGGAACTTGTGGCAAGCATTCTGTCTCAAGGTGGGCGTGGCCCAGACATTCCTGGAGAGTCTCAGTCCTTGGCAAGGCATTTGAGCTGGTGTCTTCACAACCACCAGAGTTCTTTTGCACTAGATGAATGTCTGTCTGTCTCTTCTTTCTTCTGCTACTTCCATAATATCTTTCGGCATTTGCCTCTGTAACAAAAGTGGAATTGGTTTCGTGTTTGTTATAACAATTTCATTATTAAGAAGTAAGAAATTTGGAGAACCTAATTACATACAAAGATATATGTTAAATATTTGTTTTTTAGAAGTATTTTAAAATATGTTTATCTATGTAGTTATTCAGATGATGTGAACGAATAACTTGTGCAACTTTCTTCTCTAGGAAATGTGAAAGAGTCATTTTGGTCTGTTTTCATGGGTGTAAATACGAAGGGCATCAGATGACAATGCAGATTGACATTTGGAGAGCATATTGAGATTTCTGTGTACAAATAATACTTGTTTGTGACAAAGTAGGTAGTCATTTTTTTTTTTTTGCTTGGAAATAGATCTGGTAATATAAATTGTGAAAGAACCCTTAGGCAGATATAAATATTTTTACTGAGATAAATGGATGAAAGGTTTGATTTTTCTTGGAACCTGGCAATCATATGACATTTCAAAGTGCTTAAAAAATAAATTAGATTATTAGGAAGTTGTGGTAAAAACCCATCTTTAATTTCATGTATTTTTGTGGAGAGTTATGTAGTACCTGTCATATCAAAGAAAGTTTTCTGTTTTGGTAATAAATAGCAAATTTTATTTTTTTATTTTTATTTTATTTTTTTGACAGGGTTTCCCTGTGTAGCTTTGTGCCTTTCCTGGAACTGATTCTTTATCCCGGGCTGGCCTCAAACTCACAGAGATCCTCCTGTCTCTGCCTCCTAAGTGCTGAGATTAAAGGTGTGCACCACCACCATAAATAGCAAATTTTGATATGATGAGAGTGATCTGATGAGCCTTCCACTCATGAACATGGATGTTTAGGTAGCTATGTTGAATCTTAAAACTGCTTTCAGTGAATGAATATTATTTTATCTA
>CABHPR010136390.1:0-23536 GCA_902168415.1 Peromyscus melanophrys
GATAGACAGACAGATAGCTGTAATATTCACTATCAGATAAAAGAGGATACCCATTGAGGGACATGGGAGGGTTTTGAGGAGAGTATTAGTAGGGGCTAGAGGGCAGAAAGAGAAGGGGTAAAGTTATGTGATTCTATTGTAATTTAAAATACATTTTAAAAAGATCTACATTGTATTTCAATGACTGAACAATATTTAGAAACCTTTTATTTTTCCTCATGAAAGACTTATGCATTTGAGTATGCAAGCAGGTTTAATCTAATCACAACATTTACATAATGTATTCATGTATTGAAAATCACACTGCCATATTTTAATGTACCATTTTGTGATTTTGAGTACAAGTTAACTGATAAATTTAAATTTTTTTGGAAGAATAAATGAGGCTTGGTTTGCACTGAAATAATACTCAGCAACAAAAAGCAAGAGTGACTTGAAACAGTATGTTTGAATCTCGAATGAATGATGCCAAAGTAAAGGAATTTAGACACAAAATATAATATCTTATAGTACATGTGGTTTATGTCTATGATAAATTTATGGAATGAAAAATAGTAAAAGACACTGACTACAATTGACCTAGAGGAGATTTCTTGTGAATTCAAATGTACAAAACATAGCCTGTGAGAGTAATTGTTAACTGTATACACCTAACCTATTGCTATACTTATGTGGGCATGTTTTAACATCTTCATAAATAGCAATAAAACAAAGAGTGATTGTGTGCTGTGGTAGTTAAGATACTACTTATATATAAGTAAAATTATACTAAGAACTTGGATTATAAAGACTAGAGAGATCTAACACCAGTAAAACAAAAACATCAACACACAAAGGAGCAGAACAGATACATGACTTTGGCTCATATTTGAAAGTACTGTTGTAAAGCAGACTGAACTACCATGGTTCTTGGCTTATTTGTATATATTATTCAAAGATAGTGCAGCGGTGTGAATAAGAAATGTCTGCTATAGGCTTGCCGTTTTGAACACTCGGTTCCCATTTACGGTGGCGGTGTTTTAGGAAATGGGCTGACCTTGCTAGAGGAAGTGTGTCACTGGGGATAGACTATGGAAGAAAACTATCCCAACCATTGTATCACCAATAGCTCTGAGAGTGGGCTTTGATGGCTGATAGCTTTGCCTCACCTGCCGCGGGCTCTGTTTAATGGTTTGCAGTTAAAGATGTGATCCCCCAGCTTTCTTTTCAGCTGTCTTTTGCCAAGCCTTTTCAGGCATTACGGTTTCTCCATCTGAAACTGTAAGCCTAAACAAGCTCTTCCTTCACGAAGTTGCTTTCTGCTCGTGATATTTTATTACAGGAGCAGCAAAGTAACTGATAAAGGTCGCCAATAGAATGTTAAGAAGACGGAGCTGGAGATGAGTCACATTAAATTTGAAACTCCTAGAAGAACCTATAACCTGTAGGATTTGTGGAGAAGTGTATATTGAATCCTAAAATTCTCTTTAGCTGGTTATAAAGATATCCTTGATTACGTGGAAAGCGTTGTATAAAAATACCTTCAGGAAACCATTGATTAAGGATTCCTAGACTAAGTTCTTCTGTAAGAAAAATGGGGGCCATACAATGTAGACACAAATAGCTGTTGTCACTGAGAAAGAAACCTGGTTACAGAGGGAGCCTTCTATCCAGAAATCTTTCAATTCTTGAAGCCTGGATTTTTTTTTTCTCTCTGTTTTATTAAAATATGACTGCACCATTTCCTTTAGGTTCCATTTCTTCCTGCATCTCCTCACAGCTTACCTCGCTCCTAAACTTCTTGCCCTCCTGCTATACTTGCATATAAATGTACATATCTATAATTATTTCAGTTTCCCACTGAACCAAGCAGAAGTCTCCTTTCTCTCTGCAGGAAAAATACTCTGACTCTCAACATCTCTTAGATGCCTCTGGTTCTTGGTCCAGGAGTAGGACCCTGTGAGATTTCTCACTTCCATAATAGCGTGTCTATTGCTATTGGCATTGATTAGATCTTGTTTGGGCAGTCATACTTTTGAGGTATCATGGGTGAAGATTCCCTATTACTTCTATGAAACACACTATCACATATTCCTTGTCCTCTGGCTGTCACAGTCTTCCTACCCCCTCTTCTGCTAAGTTCCTTGATCCACAGGTGTAGAAGTTATAGATAAAAACACTTGGTTTTTGCCTGCCATAATCAATTCTCTGGATTTCTACCAACTTTGGTTTTCTGTAATGGTCTCTGTTGGTTGCAAAGAGAAGCCAATTTGGTGAGGACCAGTAGATCCACTAGTCCGTGGGTGTAAATATAAGCATTTAGTTTGCAATTAGCAATTATGACCAATTAGTATCCTCACAGTAGTACATTTTCCTCTAAGATCCATAACTTCATTAAACTCAGGTAGTTTGCTAGCATTTCAGTATCAGGAGTGAATTACCTCCTATTGAATGGGCCTTAAGTCCAATTAAAGGGCTTACCATCATAGAATCAGACAACTTTAGGTCTTTTTAAGAATAATAATAAATGTTTTATTTTCCTAATATATATACATATACACATATACATATATATAATTTCATCTAAGAATATCATACATATATATATGTTAATAAAGCATGTTTGAATATTCTATTATATTTAATGTTAAAATTTTCTGGGCCTGTCTCAGTAATTTCATCTGTAGCCAAGTGTGATGACCTGTGTTCAATCCCCAGTCTCTACAAGATGAAAGGGCAGAAAGAACCAAGGCATGCACAAGTTCTCTTTAGACTGCCCTACTAGCAGAATGGCATGCACATAATCAACATGCATACAAAATAAATGAAAAGATGTAAATAAAAAAATTAATTTGAGACTGAAAATGACACTTAGAATATTCTTAACTTAATTTTCCAGGTTGTTAATTAAACATTAATAATACTAAAATGGGAAGGATAGTATTCAGTCTTTTATTACTTTTTTCTTTATTGACTAGTATTATATGATAATAAAATGCATAAACTTACATTCAACAAAGAAGAACTTTATTTTTGACCTCACTTCTGTCTCACATTTCAAATTTCCTTAGAGAGTTCTCAGGGATGATCCTGTTTCCCTCTGATTTCCTTTATGATCCAATTTTATTTGATTAAGCAATAGAAAGCATTCTCCAGAAGATGCTAAAGAAGCATAATTTTTTCCTATTCTTTCTCCCTTAGCCATTGGCAAGGTTTGAAGTTCTGCAATCTCATTAACTGCAAGAAAAAGAAACACAATTTTTTTTCAGATAACTCCTTTAATAGTTATTAGATGCCACTATTTTCCAAAACAAATATGTATGCTGTTATTTTCAACAGCATACCAAATCTATTTATTTTGCTTTTGCAATTTAGTTTTGCAATTTGATCTCTGGTTTATCGTCTCTGCTAAACCCCATCTCTCTACACTGTTATGTTTCATTAGAGCTCTTTTTTGTTAATGTTTCTTACAACCCAATTTCTGAAACATGCTTTTTAACTTGCAAGCAATAAATGGCTCAAACTTAATGTCTTTCAAAATGTAAGTCAAACACAGTACTAGAATTTGAATTGTTTAATATAAAAATGATTAGACCGCTCTGTATCTCAGAATGTGATTGAACATGCCTGTAGGGTTTCTGGGTATGTAAAACAGTGTCACAACTTGTCATCATTCTGATCCATTGCAAAATGAACAACACACATCTTTGCCTATGGCTTTTTATCTTTAACCCCTCACTGATCTGATTCCAATCACTCTTTTCTGCAGCGTAAATTATATTTACTATAGACAACAGCTGACATTTCATAAAGCCTACCAATCATACTGCAAGAAGGAACAGCTCTGAGGCAGCTTATTCAATCATTTTACAGATATATTTTATATCTTCAATTGCTTTTCCAAATCTCATCGAGTTTATAGTAAAAAAAAAAAGTAGGAAAATATGTAAGTGAATGAATCATCACAAGATAAAACAAGGTAATTTCCCCAAACTATGTTGACTCAGTTATGTATCCATTGGGTCATGAATTTAATTATGTGCTTATAAATGAGAATATTGATATAACATCTGCAAAGGAATAGCAGCCAATAGCTATGAAGTTCAGTGTTATTTGATCCTTTTCAGAGAAGGAAAATTCTGAAAAATCAATTGTCTTTGATCATTTTAATAATGTTGAGCACACATGAAAGCTCAAAACTTTTGCAAAGAAATAACTAATATTTATTTTTGATTGTTTGAAATAGAAAGGCAGTTTCATTGGTAAAATTATCAGTTACATTTTGTGTTAGTAACATTTTGTTTCTGATAAAATAGCTGAAAAAAAAAACTTATGGTAGGAGATATTTACTTTGGTACCTGATTCTTGTGCAAGTTCAACAGACTCAATTATTTGTGGAACATTGTCAAGTACAATATCATGGATGCAGGGCATGAAAGAGCTGAGTTTCTCAACCCTTGACAGCAGGGAGACATATATAGAATGGATGTGTTAGTCATAGTTCTTTTGTTCTATTAAGGTTCAAAACACATTACATGTTGCTGCCCATGTTCAGGGAGGTAGCTTCCAACTCATATAATCTCTGGAAACAAGAAATTTTATAGACACAACCAGAAGTGTTTTTTTTTTTTCTAATGGCCATATTTCTAAACCCCAAAAATTTAATTATTATATTAGCTACTATTCCATTGTGGTGATAAAGTCCCATGACCTACAGCAACTTGCACAGGGAAGAGTGTAGTTTGGCTTATGGTTCCAGAGGGATAGAAGTCCATCACGGCAGGAAGTGGTGGCACACGTGACAGACATGGCAGCTGAAGTAGGAAGCTGAGACCTTAGAGCCTTGACTAGAAGCATGAAGGAGACACCACAAACTAGGGTGGCATGAGGCTTTCAACTTTCAAAGCCCATTCCCTCCCAACCCACCATGATACACTTCATCAAAGCCACACCTCCTAAGTGACCCCAAGCAGACTCATCACAAGGAGACCAAGTGTCTATATATCTGAACTTCTGTGACGGGACATTATAATTCATAGCACTACAGATCTCAACATTAAGAATCACATATATTCACTGCCAAAACTTAACAACCTTTCTTCTTTCTTTTTCACCCAAAAATGTTTGCTATATCTAATGTCATGGATCAGTGATGTATGAAATAGAAATAAGAGGCTTAAGCCTTATCTGTAACTGGGTACTAAAATTTGGCAAAATATACCTCACTGCCAAAGTACATTACAATCTGATTTGATATGAAAACAATTTACAGCATTACCAAAGTGTCAATGAACTCAGAGTTCCTGAATTTCAGCCTGGGGTAGAAGCTGAATGTCTAGCCATTCATTGGCTGAAAAGGGTGACAACAGGAACATAAAATATTAAAATTAACAGAAGCCTATCAGTTTCTTTCTGGATGTCACTCCTGTTGCTCTGGCAACAAAGAGAGTGGACACCTACTTAACCATGACTAGGTGAGAATTTTACGCATTTCTAGAACCTTTCAATTGTTTGAGAATATAACATAAGTTGATCTGATCTTAGTATCTTACTAGCATGTGTTCTCTTAAGTGCTCATCATAAAGTTCCATGCCTTGATTATTGTTTTTGACAACACTCAAGAATAAAAACATTTTCAATAATAAGTGAGGTAAGGGTATTCAATATCAAGACTACAACATACATAAAATATTGTTAGAGTCAAAAGTGATTGTTTTAGGAGAATGCTAAATTGGATAGTTTCTTCTGATTTGGTTTTATCAGTTTATCATATATTAAACAAACCTGAAATTTAAAAAAAAATGTGTACTACAAATGAATTATCACGATTATCCATAACTAAAATGATCAAAGAATCCCTGAAAGTAAATAGATATTTATCTAGTAACTGAGGTGACAAAAATTAAGAATTATATTTGAAAGCAATATTACACACACACACACACACACACACACACACACACACACGTATAATGAATTTGTTAACAAAGCTGCGGCAAAAATGATAGTGTTTAAAAATGAGAATAAATTGGTGACATTATTTAATCCTCTGTTTCCAAGCACAAAATAAGGACTATTGAAAAGTCTGTAACAGTCTGAAGGTAATAATTGTTGTAGATGAACCAGGAATTAATAGTTTTGATTTGTGCGTGTTCTGTGATATTTAACTTTCCTCTTTTGAGTATGGGCAACACTGTGTTTTATGACGTTCCTGAGCAAAACTGCCTGACAGAAACTCCTATTAGATCTTCTCTAATCAGTAGACTGAAAATGAAGACAGTTTTGATGACTTTGAGTCATGATCTAACATCATTCTTTTACAATAGTGTAGGAAGAAAGGGAAGTAACCAAGTGCAGAAAAAGGAATGAAAAAAAAGATAAATTACAACACAGAGCAAATACTTTTGCTCTTCCGTCTTTGAACTTATGATAGGCACCTATGTATGTATGCAGAAGAGAAGAAAAGACTGTAAGAGCCAGAGGTGATTGCTGGGGAATATTATTTTAAAGTGTGTTGCATATTTTCTGCTTTTTTTTATTAAGAAATTTCTTTTTTTTCATTCTTTTTTATTTATTTATTAAATATAATTTTACATTTCAGCCACGGATTCCCTTGTTCTCCCCACTCCCGACCCCCCCCCCCGCCTTCCTCCCAGCCCACCCCCCATTCCCATCTCCTCCAGGGCAAAGACTCCCCTGAGGGTTGAGTTCAACCTGGTAGATTCAGTCCAGGCAGGTCCAGTCCCGTCCTCCCAGGCTGAGCCAAGTGTCCCTGTATAAGCTCCAGGTTCCAAACAGCCAGCTCATGCACTGAGGACAGGACCCGGTCCCACTGCCTGGATGCCTCCCAAACAGATCAAGCTAATCAACTGTCTTACTTACCCAGAAGGCCTGATCCAGTTGGGGGCTCCTCAGCTATTGGTTCATAGTTCATGTGTTTCCTTTCTTTTGGATATTTGTCCCTGTGCTTTTTCCAACCTTGGTCTCAACAATTCTCGCTCATGCAAACCCTCCTCTTTCTCACCAATCCACCTGGGGCCTGGCCGTGGATCTCTGCATCCGGTTCCCTCAGTGTTTGGATGGGGTTTCTAGCATGACAGTTAGGGTGTTTGGCCATCCCATTGCCATAGTAGGTCAGTTCCAATTGTCTCTCGACCATAGCCAGTAGTCTATTGTGGGGGTATCTTTGTGGATTTCTGTGGACCTCTCTAGCATTTGGCTTCTTCCTATTCTCATGTGGTCTTCATTTATCATGGTCTTTTATTCCTTGTTCTCCCTCTCTGTTCTTAATCCATCTGGGATCTCCTGCTCCCCTAAGCTCTCTTTCCCTTGACCCTTGCCCTTCATTACTCCCACTCACGTCCATGTTGTTCATGTAGATAGCATCAATTTCTCTGTCATTGGGTGATACCTGTGTCTTTCTTGGGGTCCTGTTTGCTAGGTAGCCTCCCTGGTGATGTGAGTAGCAGTCCAGTCATCCTTGCTCCACATCTAGTATCCTCCTATGAGTGAGTACATACCATGTTTGTCTTTCTGAGTCTGGGTTACCTCACTCAGGATGATTTTTTCTAGATCCATCCATTTGCCTGCAAACCTCATGATGTCATTGTTTTTCTCTGCTGAGTAGTATTCCATGAAATCAGAGATACATCACCCTTTACAATAGCCACAAATGATATAAAATACCTTGGGATAACACTAACCAAGCAAGTGAAGGACCTATATGACAAGAACTTAAGTCCCTGAAAAAAGAAATTGAAGAAGATGTCAGAAAATGGAAAGATCTCCCATGCTCATGGATAGGCAGGATTAACATAGTAAAAATGGCAATCTTACCAAAAGCAATCTACAGATTCAATGCAATCCTCATCAAAATACCAACACAATTCTTCACAGACCTGGAAAGAATAATACTCAACTTCATATGGAAAAACAAAAAACCCAGGATAGCCAAAAGAATCCTGTACAGTAAAACAACCTCTGGAGGCATCACAATCCCTGACTTCAAGCTCTACTATAGAGCTACAGTAATAAAAACAGCTTGGTTCTGGCATAAAAACCGACAGGTGGACCAATGGAATCGAATTGAAGACCCTGACATTAATCCACACACCTATGAACATACAATTTTTGACAAAGAAGCCAAAACTGTACAATGGAAAAAAGAAAACATCTTCAACAAATGGTGCTGGCATAACTGGATGTCAATGTGTAGAAGGCTGCAAATAGATCCATATCTGTCACTGTGCACAAAACTTAAGTCCAAGTGGATCAAAGACCTCAACATAAATCCAGCTACTCTGAACCTGCTAGAAGAGAAAGTAGGAAGTAGTCTTGAACGCATTGGCATAGGAGATCACTTCCTAAATATAACACCAGTAGCACAGACACTGAGAGAAACAATCAATCAATGGGACCTCTTGAAACTGAGGAGCTTTTGCAGAGCAAAGGATACGGTCAACAAGGCAAAGTGACAGCCTACAGAATGGGAAAAGAAATTTCTTATTCATTTTACCTAGCAATCACAGATCCCCTCTTCCCTTCTCCCACTCCTCCTGCTTTCCTCTCCCCACCCCCCATTCCCTCCTAGAAGAAGGTAAGGCCTCCCATGGAGAGTCAGCAGAGCATGGTCCTTTCAGTAGAGGCAAGTCAAAGCCCTCCCCCCTGCCTCAAGGCTAAGCAAGGTGTCCCATCATAGGTAGTGGGCTCCAAAAAGCCAGTTTATGCACCAGGGCTGCATCCTGATTCTACTGCCAGGGGGCTCCTTGAGCAGATCGAGCTACACAACAGTCTCCCTTATGCAGAGGGCCTAATCCAGTCCTGTGGAGGCTCTACAAGTGTTGGTCTAAATTTCATGAGTTCTTACTATTTTGGTTTGGTTGTCTCTGTAGGTTTTACCATCATGATCTTGATGCCTCTTCTCTTCTTTGAAGAGAAATCTTTTTCTTTGAAGAAGAATCTCTCTTCTCTCTCTTTGACTAGACTCCTAGAGCTTGACCTGGTGTTTGGCTGTGGATCTCTGCATCTGCTTCCATCAGTTACTGGAGAAAGGCTCTATGATGACAGTAAGGATATTCAATGATCTGATTACTGGGGTCAGACAGTTCTGGCACCCTCCCCACTATTGCTAGTAGTCTAAGGTGGGGTCATCCTTGTGGATTCCTGGGATCTTCCCTAGCACCTGATTCTACCTATCCCATGATGTCTCCCTCTATCATAGTATCTCTTTCATTGCTCTCCCACTCCATCCATGTTTCTACTGTTTTTGTTAACAATTCAAAGATGTGTTTGATTAAATAAAATTAACCTGCGAGCAGGAGGCTGTGTCAACAAGTAGCTGACAGGAAGCGATAAGGAGGAACCATGGGTAGCAAGGGTATTTTAATAAGGGCTGAAAAAAAGGATGCTGGGTTTTTTGAAAGACACCAGCAAAGGGAGAAGGTTAGCTACTTGCTATTCATCCTCTCTGAGAGAGCAGAATTCCACATCACCCTTTGAATAGTGAATTCTTTAGAGGAATAAAGATCTAGATAAAATTTTCCTTAGTAGCTTTGTAAGAGTCAGTGCCTGAGGTAATAGAATCCCCTCAGGCTGCGGCCCTTGTGGTTAAACTGCTGCTGGTAGCAGTGGAGTTTCAATCTCTGATTAGAACAGCCATTGCTTAAGGGACAGCCACTATTAATAATAATAATAATAATAATAATAATAATAATAATAAATAACAACAGGTGATGAGGAACAATATCTTCCAGACACAGCAGGATTGATGCACATATGAACTCACAGAGATTGTGCCTGCATGCATAAGGCCTACACAGATTCAAGACCAATTGGGTACCAGTACAGAGAGGAGGAAATGAAGACAGATTTCCACCCATAATGAAGAAGCTGTCTGTAGTTGACAGCTTACTTACAAAGGAATAAAATTAGTTACTTACAAAGGAATAAAAATTAGTCTTCTCCAATGGACTCTCACTGGGTATATTAACTACTCCTCAAGGTAGGCACTATGCCCAAGAGTAAATGGCCAATACAAAATTAACTCATATAGCTTTGTTTGGACATTTTTTTAATAGGTCTCTTGCTTTTATATTTTCGTTTCTCTCTCTCTCTTTCTCTCTCTCTCTCTCTCTCTCTCTCTCTCTCTCTCTCTCTCTCTCTCTCTCTCTCGCGTGTGTGTGTGTGTGTGTGTGTGTGTGTGAGAGAGAGAGAGAGAGAGAGAGAGAGAGAGAGAGAGAGAGAGAGAGAGGAATTCCTAGGGAAAGAAAGAGTTTCTTAGTTTGCTGTGATTTAAAGATTGAGAGAATGAAAGGGCATAGAGTTGAGTGAGTAGGTAGGACGCGTGGATCTGGGAGAATGTGAGAGAAGGAAAATGCATGATAAGAATATACTGTACAAAACTTTTCAGTAAAAATATTTTTAAAAACAGAAAAAAATTGAGTTTAGTGTAATTCAGCAGCACTTCTGATGTGCAGCATATTTCCTGAAGGAGAGATATAGTTGCTGAAAGTACATGCTGATAAGTACAGATTCGGGTGACAGTATGAACTAAGGTTTCACCTGGCATTAAACAGCAATGACATTGCATGATATTTTCTTAGAATTGAATCACTTATTAATTTTTTCCAGTATATTTGCTTTGGTTTTAATTTAAAAATTTGCTTCCTTCTATTTAATCATATTTTGAAACCTTTTGTGAGTTTTTCACATTATATATAATCATTATATATAATTTATATCTGAAGTAATACATATTATCTGTATACAATATTTACTTATGAATATAATACTAAACTCAGGTTGTCAATAAATGTTTACCATTTCAATTCAGATGCTATTAAGATTTTTGTTCTATTTTGTGTATGGCTATCTCTTGCTCTTTTTAGTACATATTACATACTAATAGTAGATAGTATTATGTTTTCTTTAAGTAAAGTTGGTAGTAGATAGTGAATGTCATCCATTATAAGTTAATTTCTATTTTAACAAGTCACCAGCTTTAAAAGTTAGGTCTTACTCATCAGCAAGTATACGAAATATTTTTCATAAAATCTAGAAATAGTAAATGAAATTATTTTCATGAGGTTGGGGAAAAGGAAGTCAATACTCAGAAAGCAGGTTTCAATGATCCTGAAAAAATGTCTTCATCTTTATTACTCTCATTAGCTGGCTGCTCCGTAAGCTTTGCTGAAAGTGACATCACATCACCCTCAGTCATTATGATACAAGGTGAATTCTAGTTAGTCCTTCCTCCAAAGACTCTGAATTGGAGTGATACTAGGTAATGTGAAAACTGGAAGATTATTTGTGGAAAGTTTAATTAACTCTCCAAATGTGCTTATTGATTTAATCATTAGTGTGGTTATTGCTTCTTGAATTCCATTTGCAGCTAGGGAAAATGAAATATTTTGTGAAATATTCAACATGTTTTCTGTTAAGGATATTTTCCAATGCATCTGTTTTTAGGAGAAATTATTGTGAAAATATATGTCAATTTTGCATATATTTATATGTGAAGTACCATATATCATTTTAAAACATTTCACACAAATTCCTCTCAGAAAAACACTTAAAGCTTCTACCAAATTCACAGTACTAGAAGAACAATTGAGTTCCTTGAACTCTCAGCAGCTGACGATGTTTAGTTATTTTTATAGTTACATAACCTGAATTTATTGGTATTGAGAGGCAAAAAGAGATTCCACATAGATGATATTTTGTAATAATGATTTATAATTCTTTCTAAAGAAAAACTGAAGAAAACTGCTGTAAAAAAATAGTCAATTGTTAAAAAGTTTTTGGAAATCTTACATTGAGGCACTAGAGCATTATGTTCCCATTAGGCTTGATGTAAATGACACCCCTCAGAGAAGGCATTACTGTTTTTTTATATCATCCTAGATAAAACAGATTTTGATTGCCTTCCTCTCTTCTTGTAAGAAGAAGACGTCTTTCTGGTTCAAAAATTAACTAAAGCAACGAGTCAAACAATGTTCTAGTCAGTAACTATTCTTAACACAAAATGCAGAAGATTCAATGACCTACAAGTAAAGCCTACCAAGGTGTTAGAAAATCAGACTATTCCAATCTTATAACCACCCTGAAACATGTAAATACCTTGGTTCCCAACTGTGTGATGAATTTGCCAGTACACGTTTATGAATTATTATGCCTGCAAAACCTAAGCTTTTTGTTTTTCTCCATTTCCCTTGGTATGCTAGCTTTCCAAACATGTATTTTTTCCCTGCTCCAAAAATATTGCCTAGATCCAGTGGCTTTTTTGGCTGCTGAACAAGGAACCTAAGACCATGTTTACATAGCTTGGGCACTTATGTGGGCTTACTCATCTGAGGCAGTCCAAATGACATCAGACAATTTTATGGGCTGATTACTTGCTTCATCTCAAATTCATATAGAGCATGTTGAATGCAGAAAGTGGTGGTGCTTGTAACCACTATGGTATAGAAGCTGAACAGTTGTGGGGTGGGATCCTGCAGGTATAATTAGTTCCAGGGCTAAGAAGATTCTCACCCTCAGTCTCAGACATGCTCTTGGGTGGACTCACACTCTCACCCTCCTCCTGTCTGCTGTAGGACGACAGTCAATGGAAATCTATTTGCAATCAATGGAACTCCTCACCAGGAAACTTATTAGTCATCCTATAAATATCCACCTTACAAGTAGTGTTTAAAAGCTCAGTCTCAAGCCGGGCGTTGGTGGCGCACGCCTTTAATCCCAGCACTCGGGAGGCAGAGCCAGGCGGATCTCTGTGAGTTCGAGGCCAGCCTGGGCTACCAAGTGAGCTCCAGGAAAGGCGCAAAACTACACAGAGAAACCCTGCCTCGAAAAACAAAACAAAACAAAACAAAAAAAAAAAGCTCAGTCTCCTGGAATAGTAGACAATTTATTCTCCACTGACAAAAGACACAAGTCAGATGAACTCAAGTTATTCTACTTTTCTCACCGATTATTCATTTTCCACAAACCAATTTTCTTGAAGAGGAAGCCATGATTGTTATCTACACACTCTCCTTGTTCTGACGAAATCTCAATTTTGTTCATTAAGCTCATCATAAAGTTAAGATTACGTGGATTTTCGATGGAAATTTTTCAAATAAAATATTTGCTTTTGAGGCCGGGCAGTGGTGGCGCACGCCTTTATTCCCAGCACTCGGGAGGCAGAGGCAGGCAGATCTCTGTGAGTTCTGCCTTCCTGGGCTACAGAGCGAGATCCAAGAAAGGCACAAAGCTACGCAGTGAAACCCTGTCTCGAAAAACCAGAAAGAAAAAAAAAAAGATTACAAAATATTTGCTCTTGTTTTTGCTTTGATTGTTGAGACAGAGTCCATGTAATATTTGATGTTCTCATATTTTCTATGTAATCAATGCCAGCACTAAACTCATTATCCAATGCCTCCACTTCCCATGTGCTGGGGTTACATGTGTGCACTTCCATACCTGGTTGATTTATGAGTATGTTCATGTTAGTGGCAACTCTTTTATTTCTGAAATCTTTTCATCAGCACCTATCTATGTTAATGATATTTGATTTCTTTATACAGATTCTAATGTTTAGTACTTTGTTGAGTGCTTTCTACCAGAAGTTAATCCAGTTGTGTATTTTGAAGAATGACATACTAACACTTAAAGCAAAATGTTTTCAGCAGAATTTATTGTTTATTCAAAAGCTAAGAGCTCATATCTGAATATTAGCAAAGCCATGGTAGAGTCTTAAAATACAAATTAGTAACACGACCACACCTAAAATGTACAATTATTCAACGTATATATTGCTTCTACAAGTTTTAGCCCAAGAAGAAAGATTTGACACATAATTTTACCTATCAGTTATATTCTGTAGAATATTATTTCACTCAAGATACTATTTTGTTAATTTTAAATTTATTTGTTTTGAAAAATTATTTTAATTCATAACTGTACATTTTATTT
The DNA here is from genome assembly GCA_902168415.1 of Peromyscus melanophrys. Taxonomy (NCBI): domain Eukaryota; kingdom Metazoa; phylum Chordata; class Mammalia; order Rodentia; family Cricetidae; genus Peromyscus; species Peromyscus melanophrys. The sequence continues at coordinate 13,930 of CABHPR010136390.1, forward strand.
AACTAATTAAATATATATATATAATTAATAGCATATTGTAACCTAAACAAATGTATTCAATTTGAACTATGGCTAATTATAAAAAATTGTTCTCTGAATCACTTTAAATCACTTCAATGTGGATAAGTAGCTGCTCCATGGAAATCTATGAATTATAACTGGAGGTATAAATTGCTAATTACAATATACTCTAGAGTAATCTCTTAATTTTTCATGTGAATGCATTCATTGACTTTGGAATTTGAAGAAAATTTTTAATTCAGGCATTCCACTTATAATTAGCTACACTTTAATTATGCTATTGCTCATTATGAGCTATTGAATAGCATACCTTTTTAAATAACATGCTTTTAAAGTAATAGTAAAGCTTTGTTGACTATCTGTAATATAGACAGTCTGGAAAACAGTTTTAAATATATCATATAATTATTAAAGCTTTCTAAGTAATCCCAATTTGGGTGTTGTAAGAAGTTTGACATTAATACTTTGTAAGATATTTTTTAAAAGAAAATTTTTAAATATTAAAATAGACAAGACCTCAGTCTGTTTTAGTAGAATGGTAACATAAAATTAAATGCTACAAAAATTTTCAACTGAAATTATCATATCGTTTTTATTTGAATATGTTCTTCCTGTGGTTATAAACAATGGTTTTATTTTTTAATTGTTTATAGCTCTATACTTATCTGTTTATTCATATAAGTAGAACTATATGGTTTGCAATGTATTTTCCGTAGTTTTGAGATCCATTTACTTATGTTTATTATATATGATAGTCATCAATATCATACCACAAAATAGTTTAAAAATATTAGAAAGGACTGTTACTGACATCAGGGGAAGACAAGCTACATTTGTATTTATAAATATAAGTTAGAGAGTATTAAAAAATAACAAATGTGTGTCCTACAATGCAATATACAATGCTTCCTTGATGTATAAACTTTATTAGACAATTTAAATGAACCATTTCAATGCCCAGCTGTGTTAAAAACTTACTTTTAAAATTTTATAATTTATTTTTTGAGATTATAATTTAATTACATTATTATCCTCTTCCTATTCCTCCCTCCAAATTCTCCTATACACCACTCCTTGCTCTTTTCCAAATTCATTGTCTATTTTGGTTTAATTGTTGCTACATGTATATATGTACATATATTTTCCTAAATATATAAATACAACCTGCTTAATCCATACAATATTACTTATATTCCTATTTACTTTTAGAACATTACTGGAGAGAGAATTGGAGTGGAGTTATATATGAAGATTAATTTCTTCATTTTGAGAAATCCATAGAAACTTTTAATATGCTGCACAAAAAACTCTAGTTTGTCAAAAATTAAATTCATCTAAAAATAATAAAAGGAAAACATATTTGTCATTTATTAAGCATGATCATAAGATTGTAGTTGTGTACTTTACAAAGATTTCAATTGTTAATTGCATTTAGATTCTTATCCTGACTACCACCAAACAGTTTAACTAATCATAAGAGACCACATAAAACACAACTTTGAAGTTTAACTTCACACTGTCCTTAACAGCATATTCGTAGTGACCCATGTGTGATTATAGTACATGGACAGTATATCTACTTTCTCATGTATGACAATTGTAAAGTTCATTCACTCTAACATTCCTTAAGTTTATAGGGTTCATTTTAGGGGTTAGATAATGAATACTACTTATTGCCTTGATTTCCAAGAACACTCAGAAATATTTTTTTGTGAATTTAAACATACAGTAATTCAAAATAATTTAAAAGGGCTTCTGCTGTGGATATTGCTCTGTATAAATAAAATGCTGATTGGCCAATAGCCAGGCAGGAAGTATGGCAGGACAAGGAGAGAAGAGAATTCTGGGAAGTGAAAGGCTGAGGCAGAGAGATGCTGCCAGCTGCCACCATGAGAAGATGTTAAGATACTGGTAAGCCATGAGCAACTTATAGATTAATAAAAATGAGTTAATTTAAGATGTAAAAACAGTTAGCAAGAAGCTTACCACGGCCATACAGTTTGTAAGCAATATAAGTCTCTGTGTGTTTACTTGCAGGACTGGCGGGTGAGAGAGATTTGTCCTGACTGTGGGCCAGGCAGGACTGGAGAAAACTCCAGCTACAAGGCTTCCTTAAAAAAAAAAAAGAAAAGAAAAAAAAAGAAAGAAAGAAAGAAAGAAAGATCATCTGTTCCCTCATGTTCTCATCCCCCATCTCCTTGCCTCTATTGCCCCTCCTCATCCAAAATTTACTCATGGAGATCTCCTCTGTCTCCCCTGCCCAAGGTGATCCATGTGTCCCTCTTAGGGTCCTCCTTGTTTTCTAGCTTTTCTGGAGATATGGGTTGTAATTTGATTATCCTTTGCTTTACATCTAGTTTCCACTTCTGAGTGATTACTTACCACATTTGTCTTTCTAAGTCTGGGTTACCTCACTCAGGATGATATTTTCTGGTTCCATCCATTTGCCTGCAGATTTCATGATGTCATTGTTTTTTTACAGCTGAGTAATACTCCATTGTGTATATGTGCCACATTTTCTTTATCAATTCTTTGGTTGAGGGGAATCTAGCAGGGATGGAGTGGGAGAGCTATTGAGGGCCGCTGGTAGCGGAAGTCCATGAGAGTATACAGCAGTGACAACTGGAGTTCAGGTCAACCTATCAGAACTAAGGGTTCTGTTAGAGGAAACCATCACGCAAGGCGTTATGGAATTATTGCCTTTTGAATGAACTGGCTGTCTCTTGTTGTAAACTTCTTGTGTAATAACAGCTATGATTCTCTCCATTTACCGTGCATCTCCATGTTATGTGTACATGTACTCTCACAATTGCATCTCAATCTTGGGCACAACTTTCCCTATACATTTGGGGTAATTGGACAAGTGTCCCCAGCTGTGTTTATCTTTCATTAACATATATCTGGCCAGGGCCATTCTCCAGACAAAAGTATTTCAGCAAAGATACCTTTTTCCAAGGACAAAACTGCACATAGCTAAATATTAGCTCATCTCACTCACAGATAGAGAAAAGAACCACTAACAATTAAATCCTCAACCCCTTACCTTCACCCTGGGTTATTTATACAAGACCCTAACTTAAGAGATTTACTGCTCACATTCCTGGGATGAAGTTTTAGCCATTTGCTAGTTACTGAGTTAAGGCAGTTACTTCCCACTGACCCAAGGAGATTGCCTCCAGGCCAGGCAGGCAATAGGTGCCAAGCTTCTTTCTTGTGCAAATTAAGTTTTAACTCCTCCTCAGCCAGGTGCTATTCCTAGATTTTCTCCTCAGCAATTACTCTGAGTGAAAGTGCTTTTACTAACCAAATACTACATGCTCTGACATAGATTGCTTAGCCACCTAGCATGTGTCCCCCTCCCTATCAGAAAGCAGCTGCAGCCCCGGGATGAGTGGGAAAAGTGGCGCCAAAGACAGTTATTGACACCTAACATTTTACCTAGCCATTTCTAGATTACAGTTTGAGCACATAAATTCCCTAATTGGTCTTAGCATTAGTTGACCCTATCAGAGAACTCCCTTTAGTGACTCCCCTCTTGGGTTGTAATTGGAAGCTGACAATTAATTGCTGACAATTAATTAATGTGTGGGTCCTTATCACCTCTCTCTGAGACCCTGAAAACTTCAAGCCTCACATTGCTTTACAAAAGAATTACTGTGTGGGTATATATACTGGTTCTCTGAGAGCACTGAGAGAAGAGGATTGACGGAGAAGAACAAAGATGAGGACGGAGATGGAAAGAACTAGGTAGAATGATGAGCGAACAACAGAAGGGACTGAGAGCAGGAGGGACTGAGAGGAGCTAAATAAGAGAGCAGAAAAGAAACTGTGCAGATAGAATCACCATAGTAGAATAAAGTGAATGGACTAAAGAACTCAATGTGCTTAGATTCATTGAATATCCCTCAGATTAGAATCCTCAGCTGGGTGGTAGACTCTTCCGTGGAGCCTGGGAGCAAACAATATAGGCTGGACCTATTATTGTTTGCATTATAGAGCAATAAAAGAGATATCTTGATAGAGGGAGACATTATGGGATGAGGGAGAAACCTGGTGCTAGGGAAATTCTCAGGAACTCACATGGACAACCCCAGATTAAACTACTAACAATAGATAAGAGGGTGCCTGAACTGGCTTGCCCCAGTATTCAGATTAGTGAGTACCCTAACTGTCATTATAGAGCCTTCATCCAATAACTGATGGAAACAGATGCAGAGAACCACAACCAAGCACCAGGCCAAGCCCCCGGAGTCCAGTTGAGAGGAAAGAGGGACTATGTGAGCAAAGGGAGTCAAGATCACGATGGGGAAATCTTCAGAGACAACTGAACCAAGTTCATAGGAGCTCACTAACTTTAGACCATCAGTTGTGGAACCTTCATGGGACTGCGCTACAACCTCTGCAAAAAGGAGATAGTTGTGTAGCTGCGTCTGTTGGAGGGACCCCTGGTAGTAGGATCAGGATCTATCCCTGGTGCATGAGCTGGCTTTCTGGAGTCCATTACCTATGGTGGGACACCTTATTCACCCTTGATGCAAAGGGGAGGGGCTTGGTCCTGCCTCAACTGAATGTACCAGGCTTAGCTGTCCTCCCAGGAAGGACTTACCCTCTTGGAGGAGGGGCGGGGCTGAGGGGGCAGTAGGAGGAGAGATGAGAGGGGGATCTGTGGTTGGTATGTAAAATTAATAAAAAATGTTTTTAAATAAAAAAATATTTCCTGCTTAAAAAATTTTAAAAATAGAAAGAAAAACTACTGAAGGCATAATTTGATGTCAAAATTGGCTATCAAACTAAATTATCTTAATTAGATGAAATGTTGATCATACTTTCAGTAGCCACTGTTTAATTTAAAGTTGGTGGAAGTAATTATGAGAGAATTGGAACAGTAGATATAGCCATAATAATGGTAAGTATGACATCTTACATGTTTTAACACGCATCCAGTTATAAAGAACTTGCAATAAAGCAGGAGATTTGTTGAGAGACTGTGCCCTCCAGAAATTAGAGACTCTTCACCCATGATACCTCAATAATATAACTGCCTAAACAAGGCCTGAATAAGTATACCACCAATGACAAGCTACCGTGGTAGAGGTAAATCTCCAAAAACCCCACCCATAGATAAAGTACTTCAGGCAACTAAGGCCGACAGTGAGGGAAACAGTAAGGAAGCACAGAGGAATTGAGAGATAAGGGAAGGGGAGATGACGTAATTATATTTTCATTTGAACATTGTAATTAATAATCACTTTGTCTGGATTGTGCTGCAATTCCTCAAAAGAAAATAAAGCAAACTAATACAAATAAAATAAAAATAATACAAAAATCATTGGTTGAAATATATCTTCCACAAGTTCTTAGAAAACCATAACCGAAAAAGTGTTTATTCGGTATCCAAAATACACAGAAAAACTAGATTCAGGAGAAGTGTTGAGAGAAAGGACTGTGTGTGCTATCAGAGGAGAGAACCCTGATCAAAACAATAACAATCTGCTGGCAAGATATGCCACTGATACATGATAGGCGTACATGTTACCAGAGCAACCAACCACTTTGTTTTCACTCCGTGAAATGGAATCCAGACCTGATGTTGTTGATGAGTCAAGAAACATAACAATCTGCTGGCAAGATATGCCACTGATACATGATAGGCATACATGTTACCAGAGCAACCAACCGCTTTGTTTTCACTCCGTGAAATGGAATCCAGACCTGATGTTGTTAATGAGTCAAGAAACTGACAGGAGATAGGCCCAGGGGAAAAGAGACTGTGATAGCACAAACATACGTGCTGGAAAAAAGCCACAGCATGAAGAAGGGGAAATAATTGCAAAGACCTACCCCTAACCAAGAAGCTATTTTCAGTTGATAGTGTCTGGGAGAAAGGACATCATTCTCCTGAATGGATTAATACTGGGCATACCAACCAAACCCAAGGACAGGCCCCATGTGTAGGAAGAGTTACATGTTACCAAAGAACAACTATATGAAACGTTGTTTATGTTGTTATCATTCCCTTCAATTTAATACTGATAACATGCTCTTACATGTTTTGTTTAACATGTTCATTTAAGTATGTTTTCTGTGTTTACACGTTCAATTTTCTGATATCATTTCAGTTAGAATCATAATATATAAACATTGGGATTTTTCCTCTTAAAGGAATCTTCAAATAAATATAAAATCAAAGTATGCAAAATTATTCACAGTATAGTCAATAAACAATCTCTTCATATCTAGTCTCTTGTGAATTTCTCTTAAGTCTCAACTCACTTAACAATATATACTTAAGGCTGCTGATGCTTATTTCATAGATTATTCAGAGCATACACTTAAGTATATTGTTTCATCTCAGCAGTTTTCTCTATTCAAAATATCTTTAATGCCTTCCAAAACTGAAAGAAAGTCAAAATAAAACAAAAACATGTACATATGAACTCACAGAGGTTATGACAGCATGAACAAAACCGGTGAATATCCAAAACAGAATAAATTCAAACATGGAGAGGGGAGGCTGGAAACAACATCCTATGTAGTGGATAGCTATTCCAGTTTTGATCTGGAAGTACTACCCCCATTAAGGCTTTGGTAACTGTTATGCCTACGAGGCAGGGCTGAGAAAGGAGCCCTTAAGACCCGAGATCCAGATGTGCCGGCTCTCTTGCTTCCTGGATCCTGGACGCAGAGTTTTCCAGAGAACACCCCTGGACTGCACTACACCTTTCCCGGGCCCTGTAACCTATCCCTTTACTTGTAAGTTACCCCACAAAATAAACCTCCCTTTTAACGACAACCAATAATCCTACAACTAGCCATTGAATGATTGGCAATTGTTAGCTACTAAGGAATGAAAAGTCAATTTTCTGTCAGAGTCTCAACTTTGGTAGGTTGACCATTCTCTGAGGAAAGACCACTGTAGTGGTATTTGCTCTGTCCACAACCTTGGGCAATAGGACCCGAAGGAGGTGGTGCTTCTTGCTATTGTACCTGTCACCTATTAAAACGAAAGGGAGAAGGGTCAGGAGCTATTTCTCCCTGCTGTCTGCGTCCTGGTTTGATCAAAGTGCTAGGTGGATTTGCTCCTGGTCAGATCAGAGGATGACTTCAGCTGTCTACTCCATTCTGTATTGGTGAGTGTATTTCCTTATTTATCCTAATAAATTTCCCTAATGCTCCTTAATCAGACTCCTGTGGATTTATCGCACTAGACTCCCAATCCACAGATGTTGGGGCAGCACAAATCAGTCTTGACAGTGAAAAAGAAAGGACGTATAGTAGTGAGAATAGGGAAATGGGAGGAGATTGAGGAAAGTTGATGGGGTAAATAAGATCAAAGCATACTGTAAAAAACCTCAAGTTCACAAAACCATGAAAAGAAAAATATTATGGGGTCAAATTATCCTAATGTAGACATTAAAACAGTTATATTGCCAGCCCATCCCATTTTTTTTCTACACGTACAGATCTAATCAAGCTTGGATTATATAGGCTCATAAAATTGCAACCACTTCCAAAATGCAAAACTTAAACAATCTGTTTTTTGATTACTGCACAGAATCTACTTTAATAAAGCAATATGTAGGTGTTGTACAGTAATTATACGCAATTCAGAGATGATAGTAAGTAGTTGGAATACCTTATTTGTTAATACAGCACCACTTCATAAAAGAACTGCATAATCTATGGACTTCGAGTTTGTAATAGATGCTGGGATGCATCTTACACAAATGGAGGAACATCTGAAACGTCTACCTCATGGCAAATGAAGTGTATCAACCACACCATTTGTCATGGTATCAGGTACTTTTCTATTGTGATGATAAAACACAGTGACAAAAAGCAATTTATAGGACAATAATTTATGATAACCAGAGGGAGAGTCCATCATTGCAGGGGAACCATTGGAGTAGGCAGCTGGAGCAAGAAGCTGAGAAATCACATTCAAGGACAAACGTGATGTAGAAATCAATCTAGCAGAGGGGCAAGGCAGCAAACTTACAAAAGCCTCCTCCAGTAATGTACTTCTCCCCTCAAGGCTGCACCCCCCAATGACCTCTCCTAACAGCGCTGCAAACTGGGGACTTTATTCAAACATAAGAGCTTATGGGGGATATTTCTCATTCAAACTATCATATTTATCATGTGAGATGACTTTGTATGTGCAAAAGTAAAGAAAATAAATTGTACAAGAATAAAAAATAGTAACTGTTCTTCAAAACATCAAAATGCTATTTTCATCTCTTAGAAAAAAGACATACCCTAAATCTATACAAAGTCACTAAAGTATGCACAGACTTTTCATTTTGCAGAAATAAACCTTACTTTAGCAGATATTTGATCTAGAGAATGAAACAAATTTTGTAAGAATGGGAATAAATTATATATGGAAGACAGTAAAATTCAAAAGGAAGAATTAAACTTGGCTTTGTAAGAAACAGAACATTCATAAAATAACAATTTTGATTATTCTCTGTGCAGTGGTCTGAATGGCAACAAATTGCAATACTTTATTTCAAATATCGAAGTAAATTTAAAATGTTTGCTTTATGAATATAGTAATAGATAAGCAAATATTATATACTAACATACACACCTTCACACAGATGCACACAAATATTCATACACACTGCAATTTGGAGGATGCATCACCTTGTTTGTCTGATTGTATCTGTGTATTGATCATGATTGTATCATGCTTGCATACACACACACAAATATATGTACATTTGAAAAATACATATGCAAATTATCTTGTAGTTATGTTATTATTGCCTTATATATCCCTTATGTATATGTTATAGTCTATTGTGTAATATATAATATGATCTAGATTATCAGCTATATAGAGAGATATATTTTGCTTTCCAAGCCAAGAATAATGTATAGTTACAAGAGAATTTACAAGATGGTGATTGAAATAATTCTCATTTGTAGCATATAATAATGAGACTGTACTTATTAGCTTCTATCTTCAGAGGAAGAATAACACATCAGCAAAGCTCTAAATTGATTTTCAACTGACTTTACATTAACAATGTTCAATTGTTTCTACAGAAATATGATGAAAACTATTTTTCTCAAAATAAACAAATCAGTCCTGAGTGAAAAGAGCAAAAGAGGCATATACATGAGTGATGGATATTCTCAGTTGTAAACTTGATTCCTTCTGGAATACACTAAAACCCAAAAGTAGGTAAGACTCTTGTGAGGGATCTCTGCTTAATTTGAAGTGGGAAGGTCTACTTCCAGTCCAGATCATTGAGGTAGGAAGACACAGCTTTAATCCAAATCTAATTTGGACCATGCCTTCTGCAGTTAACCTATGTTAGGACATGGAAGAAGGAAGCTTTTTCTCTTTCCCTGCTTATTCTCACCTTGCTGGCAAGTCAAGCCCTTTACTGGTATTAAAGCCAACTTCATTGGGATACCAGCTATATTGAGAACCTGTTTATTGTCAGTCATTGTTGGGTTAGCTGGACCACATCCTGCAAGCCATTCCAATAATTTCCTCTTCTTTACACACACACACAGATAGATAGATAGATAGATAGATAGATAGATAGATAGATAGATAGATAGATAGATA
>CABHPR010136390.1:23740-39347 GCA_902168415.1 Peromyscus melanophrys
GATAGATAGATAGATAGATAGATAGATAGATAGATAGATAGATAGATGATAGATAGATAGATAGATAGATAGATAGATAGATAGATATAGAGAGATTTGTTCTATAAGCCTTGTTATTCTATGTAACCCTGACTAATACAAGATGAATCAGAAGGAAATTACGTCGCTGTCTCTTAACCTTCTCAAAACCACAAATCCCTAAAAGTCATAATGTAAAACCTGACATTTTGAAACCATTGGAACAAAACATGAAAGAAACAGTTCAAAATTTTAACCTAGTTAGTGAATTTATGAAAAGGACAGCCATACCATGATCTTTGAAATAACTGACCTGTCAAGTTACCTCAAACTGAAAATTTCTACACAATGAAAGAAACAATCAGCAGAATGAGATGACATCTTTCAGAATGGGACATATCACTGCCAGACCCATTCAACAGTGGACTAATATCTAGAATACATAAAGGACTCCAAACTTAAACAACAAATCTACTTAATAACACATAAATCACAATAAAACTGAACTCATTTTTTCAAATGAAGAAACACAGATGCCAGTAAAAACATGAAAACAATGGTCTGAGTGGCAACAAATTGCAATATTTATTTTATTTCAAATATCAAAGTAAATTAAAAATTTATGCCCTACAGATATAGTAATCGATAAGCAAATATTATAACAAAGTTCAACATTACTAACCAGTAGAAAATAGAAATTACTCTGGTCAAAATGGTTATCATCAGGGACACAAATAACAGATTCTAGTGATACTCTAGAAGAATTTTTACTGTGTGGAAATATTTGAAATTGTCTAGCCACTATGAAAATAATCATGTTGTTTCCACATTAAATTAAAAAAAAACAACTTCCAAGTTAATTTCTGGATAAACATCTAACACCTATCACAGACAGCTAATTACAAGTATACCTGTGTACTTAACTAGTAGAAACTGTGTGTGGCTTGGATAGCAATGGCGTATCTCTATCCTTTTAGTTTCTGTCAACCATCATTTTCCCTTTAATTGCATGTTTTATTATTTTATGTATCTTCTATAATTAAAATTAAACAGCAGTTTTCCTATTGTCATTATTATCTTAGTAAAAATAAACCCTGACAAAATTCACCTACAAGTGATTATGTAAAAGGAAGAACTACGAAGACATTAAGATAATGAGTGAATTCCAAAGACAGAGGGAAGAGGATATCCATGTCTGGCCAGTACACATGAACTTAGGACAGTGAGACTACAAGTATATTACTTTGGTGGATATATTTCAGTATCCATTTTAGAAAGCTGTAAAATATAGGCATGAAGTCTAAAGTAAGCCCTAGACTTTAGAAGACAATGATTAGACTGTAATGATTCATCAGCTGCTACAGATGCACCATCATTCAGGGGTGATGTTGGTAATAGCTATACACTGTGGAGGAGAGAGAAGCTATTAGGGAATTCTTCATGCCTTTCACTCATCCCTGTGAAATAAAGATTATGATTTCTTAACTTCTATTTTTAAGTAAAAATTTGAAATAGTCATGTTTGTAGTGTGTTTCTCTTTGTAACTATCTAGGGGATTAACATATTTAAAATTAATTGCCATGATATAATTAAGCACAATACCACTTCATTTTTTATACAGTCGTAATTCATTATTAATAATATATTACCTTGCAAAATCATCATTTCCTCCCTGAGCATATAGAAATAGCTTAACTCTGAAGTCCTCAGCGTATTTTATTTCATCTTAGTAGCTTGTATCTTATATAGATTAGTGAACAATGAATGTTTTAGACTGTTACTGTTTAGATAGCTCATACTTTGCCATTTAAGTTTATAAAGTAATGGATTTTAAGCAGATAAAAGTTGCTCAAGCATGAAACTGTTTAACAAATTATTTCTTCTCTAATTGCAGGTATTTAGTTTTCTAAGAAAGGTCACTGAGTATGAATATGACATTTTTGCAGAGAGACTGTGGTAAAACAAAATCCATTTTAGAGCATTTATCAAGCAGTAATAAAGTCCATGGCTATCCCATTCTCATTATCAGTTAATTCAGACATGTCTGCATTATTAATAGTTCTGAATATGACCTTCTTTGCTTTTCAGACAATTCACATTATGTTTACTGGCACATAAGTTACAGACTCTCTTTTCTTTTAGTTTAAATTAAAATTTTCATTAAGCTGGTTAAAATTCTGTAGCCTATTGTGAATAAAAAGCATGTTTTCCATTCCTATATTTAGTTAATGAGTATTGTTAGATGATTTCATCTAGAGTTTCATGTTGTAAAATGTTGATTTATGACATATTTATCAATGATTTTATTTTTGCAAAAATACATATTTATCTGTTTATATGTATGTTTGTGTGGTTATACACACCTGCGTATGTGAGATGTTCCCTCATGCTTATGCAAAGACTAGAAGAAGGCGTTGGATGTCTTATATTTTTCTGAATTAATTCATTGAGACAGGTGTTTCTATGAGCCTGGAGAACTGAGATTTGTTGCCTACACCGAGAGCACGCAGGACATAATAACACTTCTGATTCTGTCTGCCTTGGAGCTGGGGTTACAGTTGTGGCCAGGACACAAACTTTGTTTCTAATGATTGTGCAATTATTACTTTTAGCCATGGGTTATCTCTTCATCTTCACAGGGAACTACAGCAAGTCAAGCACTAAGGATCTACATAAAATGGAGAAAGTATTTTCTGCCATTGTTCTTTACAATGTATACTTCTATGTCAGGTACTAAGGTAATTTTATTCTTGCATGGAAAGCCTTGAAGTTTTTTTTTTTTTGTTTTACACTCATTTCCCTCCTGGCTCACTGGGGCAACCCAGTAATGTTCCAACCACCAGGGATGACCTGGTAAAAAGCAGATCTCATCATCTTTGCTCACCAACCCTTAAGGCTTAAGGAGACCCATGCCAAGTTCTCTGAATAATTAACCTACAAATTGCTCTTCCAAACCTGGCATTGTTTATTCCCTAGCTGATCGTACATCAGGCTGTAGAGAGAGGCCCTCCAAGCCTCACTCATAGTAAACCTGGGTTTCTAATGCTGCTAAGTTTCATAGCCGCCAGTAGTCACTACATGCAACTGTGTCAAATCACTAACTCTAAGAATGATGATTCTATCTCATCGTCTTCCTGAGGTTTCTGCTTATACAGGCAGAAGAGAGCGATAGGTTGATAGGTTTGGATCACTTAATAAGGTAAGATGTAGTTTAACAAATCCTGGTGATGTCAGGGTCCTGTAATCTGAGTCTTGTTTTAAGATGAAATATAGATAGAACATACATCTTCTGCTTTTCTTCTTATTTGCCAGTTTGGAGGCAACAGAAAGATCTTATTATCATTTATGACTATATCCAAAAGTCATATTTTCTCCAGTGATTATTTTAAAATAATATGGTTTCTGGTACTATAGTATCTTTAAAGATAGGACAAATAGGATGATGTAATGTCTTAACATAACTAAATATATAAATTAGAAATATAATATACTTTGCTCTCTACATCTCCTGGTTTATTGAACCTTAATTAAACTTATAAAAGCTCTTTTGACAAGTAAGGATGTGCATGTTCTAAGAGGTAGAAAGCTGACATTTTGGGGACAATTATCTTATCTTATATGGACAGCTTATTTGCATGACAAGAATCAAAAGAAATGGAAGAGGTTTTACAAAGGGAAAAGGATCTTTCCAGACACACTGTAATAGGAGCTTCAGTGGTGACTCTTTGTATATCCATTTTAAACATTTCAGAGGATCAACATGTTGGCAAGAAGGGGATCAACCAGGTCCTGGTGATTAAATAAAGACGACATTTTCAGAAAAATCAATAATAATTTTATTACTGAATTTCACTTGAAATATTTTTCCTCTCAAACTTAATTTGTTACAGAAAAGTCGTATAATGTATGTCTATTAGACACACACACTTCTATTTCTCACTAATCTATTCACAGACTAGATCCAACAAGGCCAATGTTAAGGTTAGATAATAGTGACAAAGGAGAAATTGAAATATTTGAGCCACAGTTGGGAGAGATGATGGGCAAACAATGAACGATTTGAGGACAGTGTACCATGGCATGCCATCTTTGGGAAAGCAGGTGTGCTTAAAATTCACCCACCAATCTCCAGTTGTGGATTATTGAGTAAACTGAAAAAAAAATGAACCTTGGTTTTTTTCATCTGTAACTAAAATAGCTAACGTTTAGAAATGGAAGGGTACAAATGATGTACACCTAGCTGGGAGACTCAGACACCCTCTTCCTTAACTTTGAGAGGAGACTTAGGATGGAGCAAGGTTTGATGTTCAACACTAAGACTCACCCCTGGAGACAATATATAAATAAAGATGATTTGATCTTTTTGTTCTTCCACACATTTGATTGCTTCAACCTATCTGATATTTCTGAAGAGAAATCACAAAGACATTTATTATATTTTAGAACTTTTAAAGGATTTGCATATGGCTAATGGCTAGACACATAACACTCTCTGAAGTCACACTATTCTTTTGAGGGAACGTAAATCAAAGGAAACAATCGATTTGTAATAAGACCTAAGATTTATAATGTAGGATGATATATGTTTTTAAGGAAACCTCAAGTGCTCAAGTTGCAGACCAAGAGTCACACACAGGTCCACTTGACCGGAAGCACTCAGAGAGCTACAACATTTAAAAGAGATGTGGAGCATATTGGAAACAACTTGGGGCATCATGAAAGGAACATGCATGCGGAAAATGATAAGACTGATATTTGTAAAGAAAAAGGTAAATTGGCAAGGAATAATTGGTGACAGTTTCTGTATCACACAAGGTAATATTCTCTATACTGAATATAATAATGTTTCCCACTTCTGAGGCATTGTTTTGTGGCAGTTAAATTATTAATCAAATCTGGGTCATCAGTGGCTTCTCCAGGGGAATTGTCTGCTATTACTCATTGGCTGACTGGATATTGATTCTATAGTGTATTTACTAGCAATACTAGAGGGAAGTGTGAAGATTGTGATGAGATTGGACCTCCGAATAACTGACTTAAGTCACTTGAAGTCCACATGAATAGGAACATTCATTATGTTTGGCTAGGTAGCTGCTGCTTAGGGTGCGTTACATGATGCAGAAACTCATAATTACTCACTTTTACTATATTTGCTACTCATTACCTTCTCTTTCCCAACCTCCTCCTGGTTCCCTTTCTCTTCCCAAATATTCTTCTTTTCCTTCACATACTACATGTCTATACGTTTAGACTCAACATGGGAGAAAAAAAGTAGTATTATTTCTGAGTCTTATTTTATTTAACGTAACAGCTAGTTCCATTAATATTTGAAAAAAAAACATAATTTCTCTCATCTCTGTATTTGAGAAATATACATGTTTCATGCATATACATGCATATATAGATACTGATACAATGACTTCTTATGCCTCCATTTGTTGATGGGTACTAGTCTTATTAATAATGTCACAATAAACAAATACTGGCATCTCTTCACTTCTGTATGATGAATTACTATGTTAGGTAACTTTCTGCATTATTACAAAGTATTTGACAAAAGCCAATTTAAGGACCAAGGGGTTTATATTGGGCTCACAGTTGATCAGGCTGTAATCTACCATGGCAGGTAAGGCGTGATGATAGGAGTGTGTGGTGACTGGTCACTTCACATTCACAGTTAGGAAACAGAAATGAAAGAGTGCCCATCTGAAATTTTCCCTAGCCCAGAGAAATGCAAAGTTAGGGGGGATCTGCCTTCCTCAGCTATTCAAATCTCAGCATTCCCAGGTGATTCTAGACCCTTCAAGCTGAAGGTTAAAATTAATAATTCATATACACATGAACAGCAAAGATGGGCTCACCATATTGTATTATGTATTTGTGCGTGTGTGTGTGTGTGTGTGTGTGTGTGTGTGTGTGTGTATGTGTAACAATAAGAAAGAAAAAGTGCTACCAGTTTGATATCCAGGGCATGGAGGGTTTGGAGGCAGGGAATATGCAAAGAGCTGGATGGAAGAAGGGAAGGAGAAAAATTATGTAATGATATTTTAATTAAAAAAAACGATAACAAGAGGATACATGGGAGGAATTTGAGGAAGAAAGGGCTGAGGAAAGTGGCATAATTATATCATAATCTCAAAAATGAAAAAATCATTTAAAAAGGGACAGACTAAAGCTGTGTCTAAGTTTTTTTTATTATTTTTATTTTATTGAAAATATTTTATACAATATATCCTGATTACTGTTTACACTCCCACTACTCCCCCTAATCAGAAGAACTCCTCCCCACCTTAACCCCCATTCAGATACACCCCATTCCTGTCTTTCTTTAGACAGGCATCTAAGAGATAATAATAAAATATAAAAAGATAGTACAATAAATAAATCAGAATTGGGCAAAACAAACAGCAGGAAAAGAACCAAAGAAAAGGCATAAGTAACTAATATGACTCAGACCTACTTGCTAACACTCATGAATCCCATTAAAAAAAAAAAAAACTAAATTGGAAGCCATAATGTATATTCCAAGGACCTGGTAGGTAAAAGAAGAGAAGAGGGAAATCATATATATATAAAATTTATATTTAAATTAAAATAAAAATTAAACATAATAACATTTTTAAAGGAAAAGTTCCGACATGCATTATGAGGGGAGGAACCCCCAAAGATGTCATTAAGTTTGGTTTTTGTTGACTATCTATTGCTGGAGATGCAGCCTACAAGTATGAGTAGTCTGTTTCCCCACTGAGGGTCCCTTGACGAAATTACTCTTCATATGCAAGTGATTATCCACTGGAAATCCCTTCTGGGTTAAGGATGGGAACTTATGTGCACTTCTTTCAGCTCCCAGACCCCATGTGGTGCAGACCATGCATGTGGTGTGTATACTGCCTCGGTCTCTGTGAGTTCATTTGTGCATCTGTCTTGTTGTGTTCAGAAAGTCTTGTTTCATTTCCTTTATGTCATCCATCCTCTCTGCCTCTTACACCCACTCCACCTCCTCTTCTGCAGTCAGGAGCCCTAACGAGAGGAATTTGAAGCAGCCACCCCAATTCTCGCTGAGTGTTTCAAGATCTTTCTTTACTCTGCATATTATTTGACTACAGTTCTCTGTATTCGTTCCTACCATCTGCTACAGGGGCAAAGCTTCTCTGATTATATCTGAACAAGGCACTGACATATGAATGTAGCAGAATGTCATTACAAGTCGTTAATAGTACATTTTTTAGTAGAATGGTAGTATTTTTGTTTTTACCCTTAGTCTCGGGTTCTCAGTCCCCCACCCCCACCCCCACAAAGAATTCTGGGTATGAATTCTGTTTTAAACCAAATTATTGGTTGGTTAGCCATTGGAGCTTTGTACTACCAATGCACAAGCATATGTTGCAAACAGGACACAATTGCAGAGTAAATGTTTTGTAGCTGGGTTGGTGTTAATGGTTTTCCTTTGGTAGCTTGCAGAATTCTTTCCTGTACCAAGAACACTAGTCCATACTTGTGAAGGTAGTACTTTACCAGTTCCACTTCTCTGTATTCAATGAGATGTGTGGGTGCTTTCTTCAGCAAGAAAACCTTACCAAGAACTGTGGAGAGCAATGTATAGCCTGGCAATAGCTGGGGTTGTTTGAGGGTTCCTGTAATACTCCTTTTTCCAACAAATTAATTAGATGTAATCCGATTCCTATACTGGAAGCTTCATTTGTTGATGAGAGAAGTCCAGTGGGTCTCTCTCTCTCCCCCATTGTTTTCATTTAGATTAATCTTTGTTTATACACATATGTTGGGAAGTTTCTACTGTATTAGGTTTACATACTATCATTCAAATGGTCCTTATTTTTTTATTGTCTGTATTTCCTCCCACAGCCCCCTCTGCCTTCTCCCTCCCCACTTGATACCTCCCTTCTAGACCTCACCCTTTCCCCACTATTCCATAACAATTTATTTTCCCTTCCTATGGAAAACTGTTACCCTACTCTCTTGCTAATATCTAACCTCTGTGGTTCTATGTATTGTAGTATGATGGTCATTGACTTAAGACTTAATATCAACATATAATCAAATTGCGTATCTTTTGTGTCTTTCTGGATCTTGGTTACCCTACTCAGGATGATTATTTTCTAGTTCCATACATTTTCCTGCAAATTTCATTTTTATTGACTGAGTAGTATTCCATTGTGTAAATATGCCACATTTTCTTTATCCATTCATCTGCAGAGGAATATCTACATTGTTTGCAGTTTCTTACTATTATGAATACAGAAGCTATGAACATCGTTGAGCATGTGTCTCTGAGATAAGATGAACCATCCTTTGGGTATATGCCCAAGAGGTTTTTTTTTTTTTTTTTTTTTGGTTTTTCGAGACAGAGTTTCTCTGTGTAGCTTTGCGCCTTTCCTGGAGCTCACTTGGTAGCCCAGGCTGGCCTCGAACTCACAGAGATCCGCCTGGCTCTGCCTCCCGAGTGCTGGGATTAAAGGCGTGCGCCACCACCGCCCGGCTTATGCCCAAGAGTTTTATTGTTCAACCTTAAGGTATATGGATTCCCATCTTCTCAAGGAACCACCACACCGATTTCTTTAAAGGTTTTACAACTTTGCACTCACACAAGCAATGAATGAATGTCTCCCTTGCTCCACATCCTTACCAGTGTGAGCTGTTACTTGTGTTATTGACTTAGCAATTCTGACAAGTGTAAGACAGAATCTCAAAGCAGTTTTGATTTGCATTTCCCTGATGGTTAAGAATGTTAAACATTTCCTTAAGCATTTCTTAGCCATATGAGTTTTCTTTTTTTTTCTTTTTTTTTTTTTTTGATAATTCCCTGTTTAGAAATGTACCGCATTTTTTATTGGGGCCATTAGTTCACTTCATATGTAGTATTTTTGTTTGTTTGTTTTTGTTTGTTTTTAGATCTTTATGTATTTTAGATATTAGCCCTATGTCAGATGTGTAGTTGGTAAAAAACCTTTTCCTGTTCTGTAGCCTATTGCTTTGTCCACATGTCTTACAGAAGCATTTCAGTTTTATGAGGTCTCATATATTAACTGCTGATTTTAGTGCATGTGCTGTGGCTATTCTGTTCAGAAAGTCTTCTCCTGTGCCAATAAGTTCAAGCCTTTCCATACTTTCTCTTCTCTCAAGTTCACTGTATTTGGCTTCATATTGAAGTCTTTAATCCCTTTAGACCTGAGTTTTGTGCAGGGTGACAAGTATGGATCTATTTGTGTTCTTCTACATCCAGCCATCCAGTTTGAGCAGCACCATTTGTTGAAGAAGCTGTGATTTTTTCCAGTATGCATTTTGGGCTTCATTATCAAAAGTCAGATATCCATAAGTGTATGGATTTATGTCTGTGTCTCAAATCAGTTCCATTGGTCAATGGAATGTTTGTGAGATGTTTGTGGCTTTGTTTTTCTGTTTGTAATATGGTGGATACATTTATTGATTTACATATGTTGAAATATCCTACACCTCTGGGATGAAGCCTTCTTCATGGTAGTGGATATTTTAAAATATGAATGCTTTATTTTTTATTATTTATTTATTTTCCTTTATTAAGAATTTTTTTATTCATTTTACACACCAACAACCCTCCTCTGGCTCTGTCCTAGCCTACCCCCCCCCCAATCCATCCTGCATTACCTCCTCTGAAAAGGTAAGGCCTCCCATGAGGAGTCAGCAAAGCCTGGTACATGGAGTTGATGGAGGTCCAAGGCCCTCCCCCTGCATCAAGGCTGTGCAAGGTGTCCCACCATAGGTAATGAGCTCCAAAAAGTCTGCTCATGCACCAGGGATGGATCCTGATCCTACTGCCAGGGGTTCCCTTCAGCAGATCAAGCTATACAACTGTCTCACTTATACAGAGGGCCTAGTCCAATCCCATGGAGGCTCCACAGCTGTTGGTCTAAAGTTCATGAGTGCTTTATTTACAAGATTGGTGGTGGATATTCTTGATGTGCTCTTGGATTAGGCTTACAAGTGTTTTTTGAACAGTTTTTGCATGTGTGTTCATAAGGGGTATTGGTCTGTAATCCCCATAATTTGTTGCATTGTTATATGGTTTAAGTACTAATATTAACCTGGTCTCATAAAACAAGTTGGGAGGTGTCGCTTTTCTTTCTATTTTGTGGAACAAGTTGAGGAGTATTGGCATTAACTCTCCTTTGAAAGTTTGTTAGAATTGTGCTCTAAAACCATCTGATCATGTGATTGTTGTTGTTGTTTCAGTCGGCAGTCTTTAATTTCTGCTTCTATTTCCCTAGGCACTAGAGGTTTGTTTTAAATCCCATACGAGTTTCATTAGTGAATATATCCAGGTTGACGTAGCTGTTGTATTTTTGCAAGAATTTTTGTAATATTTTATTCTTCAAAGTATCTAATTATTTCTTTGATTTTTTAAATAAAATAAAATGCTTTGTAAACAATGATTAGTGACTTTCAAATAATTAAGTAAGAAGAGAACAGCAATTCTGTTTAGTGTGAAGCACAAACTTAACAAGAGTATCTTAAACACCAAATCATGTTTACTTGTGAAGCGTAAAAAATTTGGAAGTAGCCAATTGTCATAATGTCTAGTTTCTAAGCATTTCTATGTCACAATAAATACTGTTAAAACTCTCCATTCATGTCGGGCAGTGGTGGCACACGCCTTTAATCCCAGCACTCGGAAGGCAGAGCCAGGCGGATCTTTGTGAGTTCAAGGCCAGCCTGGGCTACCAAGTGAGTTCCAGGAAAGGCGAAAAGCTACACAGAGAAACCCTGTCTCGAAAAACAAAAAAACAAAACAAAAAAAACAAAAAAAAAAACCTCTCCATTCACAAAATCTGAAATATTTCAGTCTTTTTGTATAAATTCTTCTTTGTCCTATATACCTAATCAAATTAACAAGAGCTTTTCATTAGAACAGGCAAATGTAATTTCCCATTTGTGTAAAAATAAGACTGTATTTCATGATGAAATTTCAAACACTAAATTGATCATTTGAATATAAATACATTTTTGTAAGTTTTCCTATAGATAAAAAAAAGCAAGATTATAGAAAATAAATGTTCTCAAATATTAAGTATTCCTTTTATATCCTATACTCAGTGACAATTTAAATACTTCAGGGATATTTTTTCTGGTAATATGTTAACATATTTGATTAAAAGTCAATCTGGCTTAGGTATATTAATATTATGCTTCACCAGAAACCCCTGGAGTGAGTTTGTTGCTTAAACTGTGGAAAGGTCACACATTTACAGCATATTACTCTGTTTCAAAAATAATTACATTCTCCTTGTCTGTTGGGGAAATAGAAAGAAAGATAAGGTCAACAATATATGCAATTAAATTTAACCTTCTAAATGGAGCATTGGTGATCTGGGTTTACTTCCAACATTCATTAAGAAGGAATTCCTCTTATGCATATGTGTACAAGTTATGTTTATATAATCTCTTTAATCCAGGAAAAGTCACTATGATCTGTTTAAATTGTAGGCATGATTTAGTACATGCATTTCAACAGATTGAGTAATAACCAAATACCAAAACAAATAAGAGGAAAAGTAACACTTAGGGCTCTTTGTCCTTGGAGAAGCAAGGAAATATGTTAAGAGAAACTTAGAGCAGTGGCGTTTCATTCATTATTTATGTAATAGTATATGTACAAACATGTCTTCATTTTTGAGTCGGGTTTTAAACTGATCTATGAGAATGATAATCTTTACTACTGATTAGTCATGAATCCAAATTTTGCTTTTGTACAAATGTTCTACTTACTGATCTCTTCTCAAAGAATAAACTGCATCTTCTTCACTTCTGGGACAGGAATGAGAAAGTGAAACTCACAGTACCATGACCATGTAAATCTGTAATCTAAGATGTATTTTCCAATGGCAGGGTGATCTTTCTAAGAATTGTTATTTAAATTATATAGAAAGACATACCATGGCTTACAACCCAGTCAAAGTTAGTAACTCCAACAAATAAAATCAATTATTATTAGACATAATGAAGCAATAAGTTGCTTGATAGAATAATTGAATGAGCAAAAAATAAAAGTTTCAAGACCAATCAAAGGAAGCAATGGCATTATGGTGTGTGTCCCAGACTTTCCACAATCACCATTCAGGGAAAGGTCATATTGACAGTGTAGGAATGAAATACTATGGCTAGTTTGTTGAGCTAAGGAGACAAAAATTGAAACCCGAAATTGTCAGACTGATTTTGAGGGAAAAAAGTCAAGATATTAGTTCAAAATTATAAATGTCAATTGCCTTTGAAACTTTGCTGAGCATCTAAACTTATGTTATATTACAAAACATAAACTTAACAAAAAGAATAGCATGACAGTTTAAAATAATGTTTAATTATGATTTAATTAATTAGAGGAACTTATTATTAAAATAATTTCAATGGAAAAATGTAGTGGGTAGACGTTCCGGCTTTGACCTGGAAGTACCACCCCATTGAGGCTTTGGTAACTGTCACGCCTACAAGGCGGAGCTGAGAGAGGACCCCTGAAGACCCAAGATCCTGATGGGCGAGCTCTCTTGGTTCCTGCACACTGGCGGTAGACTGAGCAGAGTTCTCCAGAGAACACTGCTGGACTGCTCTATACCTTTCCCAGACCCTTTAACCTATCCCTTCATTTGTAAGTTACCTCACTAAATAAACCTCCCCTTTAACTATGTGGAGTTGCCTTAATATTTAAATCAATAGAAAAAGCTATAGATACACAATTTAAGTCCACTATTATGAGTTTAAAACAGATGAAGCAATAGCTAATCATGATTAAAGTTGAAGATATAGAGTGAGTCATATTTTGATATTTTAATGTAACATTCTCTAAAGCTGAAAAAAGTCTGGCAAAATTTGCTATATGCAACAAATGATTAAAAGGACTAACAAAATATATAAAGATCACATATATAAAATATTATGTCAAAGGACAGATTCCAAAAATTTATTTTAAAACTTGTAAGCATTAAATATTGAAATAATTATAAAACATAAAGAAAATATGTATGTAATTCAAAAACCAAAATCATTCTGAGAGGATTTGCTAGCCACATTGGACAAAACCTAAGAATGACCAATTAACCAAACCACAAATGGATGAGGATTTTAGGACAGTCTGAGGTATCTCAGATTACCTGGGTATTTATCAGATGGAACCTAAATCAGCATGCTGTAGAAATGCCATCATATCCATGTAAGACAAATTGCTAAACAGTCTTATTAATAAAAAAACTGGAGGTGAAAGCCGAGAGATCAGTGGAACAGAACAAGCCACAGCCACAAGTTCTTAACCTAGGAAATCCTCAGCCCAAGAGAGACCTTATGGAGGGAATTATTAAGGCAACTCCACATAGTTAAAAAGGAGGTTTATTTGGGGGTAACTTACAGCCAGTAAAGGGGTTGGTTACAGGATCTGGGAGAGGTGAGGTGCAGTGCATCTGGGTTCTCTGGAGAACTCCCACTCTGTCTACCATCCAGCATCCAGGATCACCAGGAACCAAGAATGCCAGCACATCCAGATCTCAGGTCTTAAGGGCTCCTGTCTCGGCCCTGTCCCAGGGGTGCATCATAGGTAGGCGCAGCAGTTATCAGAAGCCTCACTAGGGGTAATACTTCCAGGTCAAAGCTGGAACAGCTACCCACTACAAGACCTATTTGCTGTATACTCACATTTCATATTTCAATTTAAAAAAAAATCTAACCTAGAAGTATGGATAATAATTTATGCAGTCCTAACTATATGAATTCATAATCTTGTGTATTCAGTTTTCTTATTTACTTACTGTAATTTGTGTATGAGTGTTTTCCCTCTTTGCATGTCTAGGTCCTCTGTGAGAACAACAATGCTCTTACCTGAAGAATCTTCAGTCTCAATACTGTATATTCATACACAGTAAAAATCCTAGTTCAAAATCACTGATATAAAAAAGCACCAACTTTATGAGAGTTTATCATGATAGTGAGAAGGAATGTGTCCTTCCTATGTCATTGCAAGGTCTTTAGAAAAACAAATATTCAATTAAATGATTCACTTCAAATATCAAGGGTGATACTTAAGTAAAAAACTAACCCAGAAGTATAATAAAATCATTGGTATTTTTCTTCTTTCATTGTCCTCTATCTGCCCTGTTAGTTTTCTCCATATATTCTTGGACAAATCTCATTGCTAAGCATTAGGTTTCATTGTACTTATGTAATTGTCCTTATTATTTTTTTTTTCACTAGAAGAGTAAATTTCTTAAATACAAAATTTATGTAACTAAGTAACTACTTAAAAATAATTTTGAGCATCAAATTATACTTTCTGTTTGGTTATATAGAAGTCTTATTGTGCAAATCCTATCTTTTATCATCATTATTTTGTAAAACCATCAAGCCTACTTCTTATCAATTAACTTGTCACACAGAACATCATAACATCTCTTGGTGACTAATGTAAATGGTAAGACTAATTTTATTGGTGAACTGTACATATTCTGTCCTTTCTTATTATAAATATGTATATAAGGGGTGGATATCCTAGCAATTAGTCCCACATATCTGGAATGTGAAATGTCACATACTCTTATGATGGTTTGAGTGAAGATACCCTTATAGGCTCATAGATTTGAAAATTTGTTCACTTGCAGGTGAAAGTATTTTGGGGAAAGATAGGAGGCATAGCCTTGTTAGAGATGTGTCACTTTGAGGTTTAAAGCCAAGAATATACCTAGTCTCTCTCTCTCTCTCTCTCTCTCTCTCTCTCTCTCTCTCTCTCTCTCTCTCTCTCTCTCTCTCTCTCTCTCTCTCCCTCTCTCTCTCTTACTTGTGCAACAGATGTAGGCTCTAAGCTATTGCCCTATCACCATACCTGCCTGCCTGCTGCCTAGCTCCCCATGGAAGTCATGGAAATAGCTTCTGAAACTGTAAGCAATCCCGCAGCTAAATGCTTTCTTTTGCAAGTTGCCTGGATAATTATATTGGCCCTTCACACCAATGTAAAAGTATATTGGCCCTTCACACCAATGTAAAAGTAACCAAGAAAATCTCCCTGAAATATTTGTTCTACCCTGAGATCCTCCTCTCCTTCAGGATGGATCTCTGCATGTTTAAATGTTCATAAGATTATATTCTTGTAGTCCTGTTAATCTGACTACAGGCAGTTTGTTTGGTCAGACTTCCCTACTACAGTTTGAGGAAGTTTCTGATTCTCGGTATTATTCAATTGGCCTAAAATATTTAAATCAGAAGAAAGTGAAGATTACTACTATTATTATTGCTTTAGCATACAGAATAACTGGTTTCTTTATGACATTCTCATAATGTATACAATATACTTTTCTAATATTGAGCACCTATTGCCCTCTTTCACTCCTTAAACCCTTCTCCTTCCAAAAACCCCATTACACTTTAAATATTTGTATTTTTTATGAACATGTATTAACTCTACATTCTACCTGTCATAGGGAAAATATGGCCTATGTCTATCTGAGTCAAGCTTTCTCTATGGGATTTTTCTTCGTTGTTTTAGCTATTCATAATGAAAATATCCTGCCGGGCAGTGGTGGAGCACGCCTTTAATCCCAGCACTAGGGAGGCAGAGGCAGAG
>CABHPR010136391.1:9485-22447 GCA_902168415.1 Peromyscus melanophrys
TGTGTGTGAGTGTGTGTCTGTGACTGTGTCTGTGTGTCTGTGTCTAAGTGTGTGTGTGTCTGTGTGTCTGTGACTGTGTCTGTGTGTCTGTGACTGTGTCTGTGTGTCTGTGTCTATGTGTCTGTGTCTCTGTCTAAGTGTGTGACTGTGTCTGTGTCGGTGTCATTTTGTGTTTGGGTGTCTGTGTCATGTATCTGTGTGTGACTATCTGTGTGTCTGTGACTCCGTCAGTGTCATGTGTCTGTGACTGTGTCTGTGATTGTGTCTATGTGTCTGTGTCTATGACTGTACCTGTGTCTGCATGTGTGTCTGTGAATGTGTCTCTGACTTTGTCTGTCTGTCTGTCTGTCTCTCTCTCTTTGTGTGTGTGTGTGTGTGTGTGTGTATGTGTGTGTGTGTGTGTGTGTGTGTCTGTGACTGTTTCTCTGAGTGTCAGTGTCTTTGTCTCTGTGTGTCTGTGTCTGTGCCAGTTTGTGACTGTGTCTATGCCTGTGTCTGTGACCCTATTTGTGACCTGTGTCTGTGACTCTGTCTGTGACCTGTGCCTTTGTCTGTGACTCTGTCTGTGTCCTGTGTCTGTGACTCTGTCTGTGTCCTATGTCTGTGTCTGTGACTGTGACTATGTCATCCGTGCGTATCTGTGTCTATGTGTATGTGTATATTTAGGTGTATGTATGTGCATGTATTTATGTATATACTACTAAATAATAAATAAATACTATTACTAAATAATAAATAAGTACAATCTACTAGGTTTCTATAATGTTACTTCTATGCATGTTTTCAAGGCTGGTATTGGATAATCAATTGATGTACTCTTCCCTGGGGAAGACTATTTCTCTTGCTCCAGCATAATCCCTAACTACATTCTGAACATATGTCTTTATACCCACAAGTAAGTGTAGTCCTCACCCCATATCAAGGAAACCTCTCTTTGTAACAGAAGGGGACCATTACAGAAAACCACAACAAATCAAAAGGCCAAATTGTGAAGCCCAGTCCCAGTGGATACACCTACAAAATACTCCCACACCTAAGGCTTGGGGTTCACTGCAGAAGAGGTATCAGAAAGATTGTAAGAGCTGTGTCATCATGTTTCCTAGGAATGTCAAAAGCTACACCCATAAAGCCTCACCAATATGACTGCCTACACATGAGCTCACCAAAGATAGACATGCTAATGTGAATGATGGAAAGTCTGAGAGGCCTCAACCCTACACAGAGACCTACAGGCAAGGGAGGAATGCTGCAAGTGGGAGAAATGGTCTACTTTTCTGTAAAACTAATTACACTTGTTATCTGACAATTTATACATGCACGATATGTAATGCATTTTCACTACTCTCTTCCTCTATCCTCTTTCTTCTGTTCCACCCAGTCTACTCCTATTACTCCCCTACATTTGCCTTTTCCATGTTCACATCATTTTGACTTTGTGTGTGTGTGTGTGTGTGTGTGTGTGTGTGTGTGTGTGTGTGTGTCCCACTGAGTTTAACCAGTGCCATCTGGGCAACCACGGGTGTGCAGCTCTCAAATGGAGCCCAGTGGGCTCACAAGTGAGTATACAGGTGAAGACCATGTTTTTCCCCTTGTGGAATCTATCAGTATCCAGTCATTTGGTGTGGACAGGTAGTGCTATGAGCATCTCCCGCATTTATGACTGATTGCTGATGAGGCCAGTCTTGCGCAGGCACAGACAACTCCTGCCGCTGTGCTCATTATAGCTATGGCTATCCACTCAGAAGACGGGACTTCACCACTCATCACACTATTGTCCAGCTTTTATTTTCTTCCTTCCTCTTCTTCCATGATGCTTCCTAAACAGCAGAGGGTGGCTATAAACGTTCTCTTTAGGACTAAGAACTCTGACCATTCAAGATCATAATTTCAGAGTGAGTTTGGGCTATCATGGCAGGAAATATGTAGATGTAGGAGTGGCTGAGTCTGTGATGGCAAGAACATGATTCAGGTGTTCACAAAACAGAGGACATGAAACAAACAACACAAGTCATAAACAGAGGCAGGTATAGCTTTCAAAGACACATCTCTAGCAGCTACGTCTGGCAGTCAGTCTCTTCTCCTACTGGTCTTAAAGTATTGCAAGTTGGAGACTGCTTGAAAAATATTATTGAAGATGCTTCAGATCCAAACAAATAACAATATGTGTCTGGACCCTAAAAGCTCATATCAGCCTCATAAGGTAAATATTATTTAGTTCATACTTAAAAGACTTTCTAGACTAAAGAGTCTCAACTTTTCAAAAGTCCAAAGTTCAAAATCCTGCTAGAGAGACAAGTAATGACAGAAGTACACCCCCACCCTATATTCTGGGCTGTGGCTCTCTTCCTGAGAATCTTGCTTTCTCTCAACCCTGGTACTTAAATCTGATTAAAATATTTTCATTGAGATCCGATTCTTCTTCAGCTAGTCCCAAAATTTTTTTTTCTGCATTGAAATTATAAATCCTGATTTGGTCTGAGTCAGGATCCCCAAAAGTGAGGAGCATCCCCAGGCTGTCACTGGTAACAGAGGAGCTATGCTTCCCAACTCTGTTTCTCACAATGCTAGGAAAAATCACTGTGAAACTAAGTCACAGGATGCAAGAAGGAAGAATGTGTTTACTGGAGATAACGTCAACTGTCTTGGTTAGGATTCCCAAGCCTGTCCAGGAAAAAGAATGAGTTCATAAACATTTGTTTTGAAGACAGCATCATTGCTATTTAACATAATGTAATATTATTTTTATGTTAGCGACCTTCACAGAAAAAGTTAACAGTGTCAAATTTTTTACTTATCAGCTGGTGTGAATCTTAAATCAGAATCCAGGATAAAAGGTCCTTAACCTTTCCTATGTACCCATATCCCTTGCTTTCTAGCCTGCCTTAGTTTTGATCATGAAAGGGAAGAGCGCAGTGGTAAGGGTAGCCTTCACTGTGATGGTACTCACATGGCTACAGACGTGGAGCAGAGAACACAGCCTGGAACCTGTGGGAGTCTAACTTTCAAAGGGCTACTTCTAATGACCTGCCTCATCCACTCTTACGCTACCCAATAAAGGCTCCACAGCCTTCAAATTAGCACCACAGAGTGGGGACTGACCAATCAAATACTAGCTTGTGAGAGACATTTCAAATACAGAACATAATACTTCTTATTTTTCGGTCTTTGTTATTGGGATTTTTCTTTTATCTAGGTGGGTAGTACTAAATTTCCTTTTTCTTCTCTATGTTGCACGTTTCTTTTGCTGAACTGAATCTTCATACACTGCATGGTTCCTACAAGCCTTCCTGCTTCATATTCAGCTTTTCTACCTCCTTAGACTGATTTGGCTTTTTTTGGTTTATTCCATGAATAAGTTCCTTATCCTTTAAGAGTTTACATCACGTTACCTAAAGATACAGGAACACCAGTTACCTCAGGGCCATTTGCCACTCTGTTCTCTGCAACTAAAACTAATGGTTATTGTCCATGCTGTTCTGTCACGCTAGGCCTCTATGAAGTCACCCCTGGAGTATGAGATGTGAGAGCTTCATATTATTTCCAGACAACAACAATCCATTTTATGCATTTGAGTATTTTAATGATTCGTGCCATGTTATTGTTTTATAGTAGAAAATATTTGCCCATCCAAACGTATCATAGACAGTGCATTAATTACTTAAATCCAAAACTAACGTGTCTTTTCTATGTTCAAGAAAGACAGCAAGAGGTGTTTCCAAACTTCCATATAAGAGATTAACTTACCAGTTTCACAACATTATACCAAATCATTTTGATTATTAATTCCATTATTTCTCCTAATGAAATCATATATATTGGCATATGAATTTAAATGTAATACTTCAAAAAGGCAAAAATAAAATTAAATAGTATTTGAGTTGTTTTCCATTCGATTCTGCAATTAAGTTCAGGATAAAAATTAATTTTATGCACATTAGAAGAATTATTAAAAATAAAAAGAAATATCTATAATGTCACCCACTACCCTCTGTTGCTGGGTTAGCTGAAAGACTATGAGAAGAAATCCACCTGTCATTCAGTTTAATTTCTTGTGTTTAGAGCTCTCCAACGTTCTGTGTAAAACTAATCAATAAAAAGGATTTATGAGGCCCTGAAATAGAAGAGTCGAAAGGAGGAAATTATAGTCAGTTTTAGTTATTAAAGATTTTCACCACGAAATTTAGTACGAGGGAACCGTTATACATCTTTTTTAGCTGAAACAGGGCATTTGTCAAGCACATGTACAGGGAGACAATTCTGCTTTGGCCTGCTGTAGTATGTCTTTATTTGTTGCTCACCATTAAAATGAAGAAGGTCCCAGCAGAAAGAGACAAGATGAGGAAAGTCATGTGTAAAAAAGCAAACAAACCAGGAAACAAAATGAGCCATGTCTGATACAGTGAAGAAAAGGAAGTAGTATTCATGTTCATATGAAATTGTTCTGTTTGGATTTTCGACTTGTTTTAAATGAATAGAGAGAAGGCAAGGCGATATGTTGGCAACAGGAGCAAGGGAGAGCTAAAGTAAGGAAGAAAACAAAGCAAAGCCAACCATCACTTCAAATGGATTTTGACTAATATGGAGACAAAGTGAGGCCATACTAACACTCATAGACATGGTCACTACTGATTTTCACCATAGTATTTCCAGAAATATTCCTATGTCTGACTGTGGCTATATGTGATCTGTTTAATGAGTTTGTTTGCTAACCGACTTTTCAGAGACAACAGCAAGGAACTTGGAAACATCGTATCATGACTCTTGCTTAGATCCATTCCATACCAGGATAATGTGAGAAAATTCAAGTTTAGCTTCTGCTTGATGAATTACAAATGACAGATGGAAAACTGCAATATTTTGAAAATAAAAAAATACAATTACATACCTCTCATAAAATTGCTATAATAATGGTACTTAGCGTTTACAATGAATTCTTCATCTGCAAAATACTTACAACTAATTATGCCTCATAATACTCCTGAAAGGCAGGTAAGCATCATTATTGCCATTCTTCAGATGGAGAAAATGAGGCATACTGGGTGAACATCTTTGCCCAAGGCTATTGAGAGTACATAGAAAAAGTTTGGTTTATTGTTTAGGGACTCAGACTTTTCTGTTTGATGAATAGGAGACTTTCACTCTTTCAACTAAAGTAATGAATGCTCAACACCATTTCTCTGTTGAAGATTTTAGTCGATACTGATTTTCTTATAAACTGAAATTATACTTACCTTCAGAAACCAACAATAATCTGATCCCAGTTTCTTACTGGTTTCATTCACTTCCTTACTATCTTAATAATTACACCACAGCATGGCTTCATAAAATGACTAGAAAATGGGAACTTTGCAGCTGGTAGCAACTGGTTTCAAAACATTGGGATTCGGGTTGATTTTGAGCAGTTTTATTTGAAAGGTACAGCTTTTTTTGAAAATTACAAATCCTATCAACTGGCTTTATTTCACAGTTTTGACAAAATTTCTCTGTACTAGTGAACAACACTGGCTGGAAATTTTAAAATTCTATGATATGTGAGGGAGGAATCATATTTATTTCCCTCCACTGAATAATTCTTTCTGAAATCCCCTCGTCTCCCAAAGTAATTGTTTAAAAAGTAGAGTAAATTCTCCATTTGAGATTATCTGAAAGACTGCATATCTCTGGAATTTAGAAGGAGAAGCCACCTCATTCTAAGGCTCTGCAAATGTGGAGGCACAGTGTAAAAAAAAAATAGCAGGAAAAATTTTCTTTTCTTCCTCTTTTGATGATTAATAAGGTCACAGGTCATGTTTTTATTTTGTGTTAGTTAGCTTTCTCACTGCTGTAACAAGAACCTGAGAGAAACATTTTAAAAATGAAGGACTTACCTCAGCATAGGACTTTGGGAGTGTTAGTTCACACATCGGTGTTTGTTGCTTTTAAGTGTGAGATGAGATGGAGCATCATGGCAGAGGATGTGGTGGAACAGGCATGCTCATCTCCT
Organism: Peromyscus melanophrys; assembly: GCA_902168415.1. Taxonomy (NCBI): domain Eukaryota; kingdom Metazoa; phylum Chordata; class Mammalia; order Rodentia; family Cricetidae; genus Peromyscus; species Peromyscus melanophrys. Next base: position 15,469 of record CABHPR010136391.1, read on the forward strand.
GGCAGCCTGAGAGCAGAAGTTATAAGATAAGAAAGGACCAAGGACAAGAGAAGTCCTTCTAGAGCATGTCTCTGGTGACTGTCCTTCCATTGGGTTTCCACCTCCTATTTTCTAGCATCTTCCATTAGTGCGATCAGACTATGAATCAGTTAAGGGAGTAATCTATTGATTAGGTCAGAGAATTTACAGTCTAGTCATTGTGTCATATACAAGTTATGGTAAATTTCTGGACCCAATACCAGCTGAAGTGGCATAACCCTCAACAAGAGTGGGTAATACACTAAGACTCCCAAACGAACATACACAATTCAGTTGTATTTTGCTGTTTACCCATGTGATGAAGAAACCAGCATAGGACCAGAAAGCCCTATTTTACTGTTTTTAATAATAGGAACAATACTCACCAAACTGCTTTGATTCATACATGTGGCAAGAATACTTTGTTCCCCAAAAATTATTCTTGAAAATTTTTTAAATAAAAGTTCTTAACAATGAAAATGTTTTTAAACTTAGATTGTGATAATGGTTACTCAACTGTGACTAGACTACAAGCATTGGACTGTGTACTTGAGGTTTTAAATTTTATGAAATGTGAATTATAACTCTAAAATTTTTTTTTTAATTTTCAGAAAATGCCAGTAAACCACTCCCTTTGTTAATGATCTGTTCTAGCTTCCATGAGCGTTGCTTCGTACATTTAGAATATAGTCTTTAGGGCATTTTAACAGATGAGTTTTTCTCTCCTCGTTCACTTGAGTGAACAGTTGCTGACTGTTCTCCACAGTGAAATCACACAATGGAACACTTGAGACAAACATCATGGCAAATAGTGAGAAATGGGCATGCTTCGTGCCAGAGTGAGGTTCTTTCCTGACTTAAAAAATATGGCATATGAGAATGTTGGCTTAACTTTTTGCCATCATAATTATCCAAAGTAAATGAATGCTATTATTGTTACACCCAGATATTTGGAATTCAGGGTTCTACCTTGGTTCCTTTTGCTTAATACTAAGCTGTGGAAGACTTACAATGAGCAGGGACCATGCCTAACTATGACAGAAAACAATATATGAATACACTGAACATTTGTTAAGTAAATACATAGAAATAAGACTCATTGATTTCTTGATAATTTGATAGATTGATAATCATATATATACATATATATATATATATATATATATGCTGTCTGTTTTCTCACCTCTTGTTGAAAATGTACTCTTCAAACTTTAAGCTTCAAAGCCTCAACCCTTATATGAGACAATAATTTGTAAAATAACTTTGAGTTTCAGATATAGATGTATGATTGCATACCCATAGTGCTTGAAAACTATTCCAATCTTGACAGTCCAGGTCAATACACTCTGTTAGGTAACAGCTTCAGAGTGAATAATCCAGACATATTGAAATCAGGATGAAAGAAGTATTGATGGGATTGTTAACAATGAATTTATTCTGTACCACTATTTCCTATAAAAAAATAACCACAATTAGTTTGAAAATCTAGTAAAGAATTAAATACTATAATGGCTTATTTTATGTAAACTTGACATAGGCTAAAGTCATCTGAGAGCAGGGAACCTCAGATGAGAAAAATGCGTCCATAAGAAAAATGCTGGCAGGGCATTTTCTTAATTAGTGATTGATGTGGAAGGATTTAGTTCACTCTGGGTTGAGATACAGCTGTGATGGTGGTCCTGGGTGCTGTAAGAGAGTAGGATGAGCAATCCATAAGGAGCAATCTGGTAAGCATCACCTTTCCAGGCTTCTGCATCAGCTTTTGCCTCCAGGTTCCTGTCCACTTAGAGTTCCTGGTTTGCCTAGATGGACTGTGATGCAGGATATGTAAATCAAATAAACCCTTTTATCCCTGAGTTGTTCTGATCATGGTGTTCATCACAGCAATAGAAAATCTAACTAAGAAAAGACTCTACAAAACTAACACATTTAAGATTGGCATAGTGACAAACACTTAAAATTCTATCATTTAAGAGATAGAGAAGGAAGGATCAGGAGTTCAGAGACTTCTCTGGCTATATAACTGGTTCAAGGCCATTCTCAGCTACTTGAGACCTGTCTCAAAAATGTAAAAACAACAATTACAAAAACTGTACATTTAAACTCATAACTTTGAAACAGAATACATAGAAATGAGTGAACACATTTAAACACACACATGAATTTTCAATTATTATTTAAAGTTCATATCCATATTAGCACAGGATATCAATCATATCATGAGCATTTTTACTTACTAATATTCTATAAAAACATAATTGTGGTATTTATGCTCTAGAAACTGAATACAATATACCATTAATTTCTAATCCTTTCCTCATTAGTATACATTTTAGTGTAAACCCAATTTTTAATTACCATGCATGATATCTTCTAGGATAACTGCATCTGTAAACTTTATTCTATATCTATAATCATTTACCATTTAATCTGATATTAAAGTTTTATATAAGATGTATAAATTATCACAATTTTTTCTACTCTATGCCAGAAGCCATCAGTATCTTAAACTAATTAGAGTACTGTGTTCAGATATATGAACATTGTTCTTTCACTCAGCATTTACCACCATGGCAAATTTCTTTCAAACACACTAAATAATTTATTTAAAATATCTTTTATATTGCCTCATATGACCATAATGGTATTCTTATAAATGTTGTTAATAATACTAATATATATATATATATATATATACTCACTCAGATACTAGAAACCCTTTAGTATATTATTTAGGAATGCTTAAATATATTATATTCCACCACAAGTTAGTTGAAAAACTTCTTGTCATGTTTGCTTATTCCACAAATTTTATAATGCCTTTCATTTCTCTACCTTGACATTTATCTTTTAAACTAAATTGAAATGAAAACAAAATCACTGAAAACTGTAATAACAATTTTGACCCTTTGTCATTTTAAATATATCCACCAGTAGAAAATTGACTCAATTTATTATCAGCTTTTTGATATAAACAAATATTAAATTCTTAATGAAGCACATTGATAGTTTTTAAAATTACTATGTCTATTACTCTTTTTAGGCCTACCATAGTTTGATCTCATGTATAGTCTTTGGATCACTAGGTTTCTGGAAACTCTTGTTAAATAGCCAAAACTGTAAAGCCTACACTGGACAAAGTGAATTTAAGTAGTTCTTTCATGATTCACGCATCTTTAAGAAGAATAAATGTTCAACTTTCAGCAAGTGGAAAAAGTGAGTGGCGTTTACAGAATGCACTTTATAGATATGACTTTAGCTAATAGAGTGCCATGTATCTCTGGACATAGTTGAATCACTCCTGTATAGAAGAACTATGTGGCTTAGACAGCCATGTAGGCAAGATGTCATGGGTATAGTGTATGACATTTCTAGAGAATACAAAGTCATGAAAAACTCCCTGTTCCTCTGGCTTTTGCAGTCTTTCTGGTTCCTCTTCCACAATGATCTCTGAGCCTTAGATACAGGAGTGATGTTGTGATTTATTAGCTGGGACTAGGCCCTACAACTCTGAATTTTGGTTTGTCGTAGGTTTCTGTAATGGTCTCTGCTGCAAAGGGAAGTTTCCTTGATAACAAGTGAGGACTAATTTATTGGAATAAGAACAAACAGTTAAAGTACATTTAGGTTTATACTGGTTTATTAAGTGTTGGCTGTATATTTGCCAAGACCCATGATGTTTCTAGCCTTAGGTAATTAGCTAGCTTTCCAATACCAGGTATGATTTCCCTTTTGTAGAGTGGGAGACCCATTGATTAACACTAATATATGTGTGCCACTACTGCCAACTTAGGATTATTATGTCATGCTGGTTGTTAGTGTTGTTCATAGGCAGTTGAAGCTGGATAGTAATGAATGCTGCTTGCTTCCCTCTTGTGAAAGCTTGTGAAATACCGGTCAGATACAACTTTTTGATCTCAGGGACCAATGCCTGATGTATATGGTATCTTCAGCAATAAGGACTTACCATTCACCTCAGGGGAGCAACCAAAGACAATAGCAGTAGCCTATAATGTTTTGGGAGTCCTTTAAACAACCCCGAACAATAACTCACAAGAGTGTTTCTCATGGCTGATGCTGAGTTTTTGTTAGATGTTCTATGACTATTGGAGAGAACATTGTTGGCCCAAATGAAAAATTTTCATTTGAGCTATCTAATCCATATATGTATAGGTACATATATGTGTGTGTATGTGTGTGCATGTGTGTGCACAAGCTTATACACACACACGTGTGTATACACATTTTTGTTATTTATGTGTATTATAGGTGGTTATAGGTAGTTAAGAGTATGGTTGCTTATGTTTTTCAGAAATACTTGTTATTTTGCCCTCTTTCTTCTATATTTATCTCCATTTCTTCCCTAATTTTAACTCCTCCTACATTGTTTCTCCATTTCACCTTTCAGACTACTTGTACCTATTATTATGTTCTCCATTGCTCCTCTTGCCCCCAAAATGGTCCATTTTTACTTCCCTGGTTTCTACAGTTACTCCAGGTTATACATTCACATCTAAAGCTTAGAAGGTGGGAACTTCAGATGAGAGATAAGCTGTGAAGTTTGTCTTTCTTGGTTGGGGCTACCTCATTCAGTATTACCTGAACAAAGATGACACCAATAGGGTGGTTAATATGAATGGGCGGATGGCACAACCGAGGAGGCCTCAATCCTAGACCAGGAACTATAGGCTACTAAGGAATGCTGAGAGCAGAGAGATAATCTTCTGCAGAGAACATCAGTTACATCAGAATATATGGTTATGTCAGTACCAATTGGTGTACTAATACCAAATGGTTAACACTGAGAACATATGCATACAAGTCACATTATATAGACTGAGCAGAATCTTACATATATATATGCATATATATATGCATATGTATATATGAACAGTTAAAGAAAAAGAGACCATGAATTTGAAAGAATACTAGGGAAGGTACAAGGGAGGGTTTAGAGCAAGGAAAGGAAAGGGAGAAATGATACAATTGTACTATAACCTGAAATAGAAAAAAAAAAACTATTAAAAAGAACTATTTGGCTCTCCCAGCGACAGATAAAAAGAGCTAAATAGTGTTGCTTTTTTCTTTCAGTATTTTAAAATCCCCTACTTATTTCTCACGAGGATTTATTCATTATAGGTTGTGATGTAGGATCCTCCATTTTTTAACAGAGTTATTAATTGTACCTATACTATTACTTCAAAACCCTCCCTCTTGTGATCCTTGTTTTGTGACATACATTTTATGAGCAAATTTCTATACATATTCCAGTGTGTTGCATTACTCTCTATTCTATTCTGTTAATCTAACTCTAATTTCTTGATCAGAACCACAGAATATTTTAACATCATATTTAAACACCTTTTTATTGTAGTAAAGATGTTATTTTTCCTTTCCCATAATGTTCACTTATATCTTTACCTACTCGTTCTTCCAGATCAAATTTAGAATTTTTTCTTCATGGTACCAAATAACATTTTATTAATGCATAATTACTTTGGAAGCTATGTGCATATTTTACAAACTTCAGTGCTACTCAGTACAGTCTCTTCATATTGTATTGCCAATTTTATTTCTATTGCTTTGTAAAGTATCATAAAACTGATCATGTAGATTATGTGGATTTCTTAATAAGATGTTACTATAATGTGAATAGTACCTTTTCTCATTATGTACTCTAATTGGTTATTTCTGCTATGCAGAAAAACTATCAACATCACCATTTAATTTGTATCCAATCATTGTAATGAACTTCAATATTAATTCTCATAGTTTTGCAGATTATCCCCTTGAGTTCTCTATTTAAATAGTCATATCATATGCAAATAATAACAAAAATTGCCTTTTATTGTTTCACTATTATATTTTATTTCTTTCGTAAGAATATTTAGCTCTGTTAACTAACATGTAAAGATTTTCAAACAATTTTGTATTCATCAAATATAATACTGAATTTTTAAAATAATATTTCAATCAATTCGTTCAAAAGTTAATATAATGTATTTTAATCACATTCATACTATTCCCAGCTCCTCTATGTCCTCACCTCTTTACTCACCCAACTTTTTGGCTTTTCTTCTTTCTTGTTTTTTTTTTTTTCTATTTTCCTAAGCCTTGCTGAGTCCAGTTTTTGTTGACTAACAACTCTTGGGAGTGGGGCCAGACCTGGAGTATGGTAGACCTGTAATGCTCATGACATTAAAGGAAGCTGACTTCCTCTCTCCCAAAAGCTGAAAGCTCCTCAGCTAGTGGTGTGATCCTGTGACCCTCCCCTTCACCATTATGTCTGGATTAAGTTTATGCATGTCTTGTACATGCTGTTACATTCATTATGAGTTCATGTGGTCAGTTGCTCTGTTGTATCCAAAAATCACTATTTTCTTGAAGTTATCTTCTACCTCTGACTCTTACGGTTTTCCTACCTTTTCTTCTGTGGAACTCCCAGATCCTTGGTGAGAAGGGTGTCATATATATGTTGCACTGAGAGCTAAACATTCTGTCATCTCTTTTCCTTTTTTACATTGAACAGTTCAAAGTCTATATGTTAATTGTCACCTACTGTGAGAAGATGTTTCTAGTATGAGGACTGAAAAGTGTGTGGGTCTATGAGAATAGTGAAAAATCATTAAGAGTCATTTTAATATTATGTACATTTGGCAGAATATTAAGCTCTTCATTAGGGCTTATAAGTTAACTGGCCACATGTTCTGAATCTTCCACAAATGGTGCCGGTCTAATTGGGTAGCTACACGTAATATTGGTTGTTATATTTTATTTAATTAGAAGAGAATTACATCATTTCTCCCTTCCTTTACTCTCTCTTACCCCTTACCCCTCCCATGCCCACATCATCCCTTTCCAATTCACAGCCTTCCCTTACCTAACCATTGTTGGTATAAGTGTGTGTGTGTGTTTGTGTGTGTGTGTGTGTGTGTGTGTGTGTGTGTGTGTGTGTGTGTGT